>JAXCEF010000258.1:0-78010 GCA_037178605.1 Colletotrichum euphorbiae
CTTTCTTGAGGTTCTCTTCTAGGTAAGCGTTAAGTGCTTCTATTTCTTCTTAATTAAGTCTATAGATCTTTTTGAATATTAGTTCTTTTCTAGGCTTTAGCTTGATTTCGTAATTATAGCTACTATACTCTAGTAATCTAGTATTAAGTTCTTCAGCAAATAGCTTATTATACTACTAGTATTCTACTAGAATAGATAGCAATTAATCTTCCTTATTAATATCTATTACTAATAATATCCTAGCATTTATGTCCTTAATTCGTAGGTAGGCGAGGAATCTTCTTATTTTAGGCGTCTTGTGAGGTTTATTTGAGGCGCCCTTTTTTTAGCTGCTACTTAGTAACTAAATCCTAATCCTAATAGAGTTAGCCTATTCTCTAATCTATCTATAGGTTATTATTATATAACTATAGTCTCCTAAGGATAATATTATATTTGTCTCCTATCTCTATAATATTGAGGTTTAGTTGCTTATTCTGGCTATAGATCTATAAAGGGAGTTACGTAGTCTCTATATTAATGCGTCCTCCGCTATATTAGACTTATTCTCCTTTAATAGTATTGAGGTTATAGTAGTTTTTAGCTGCTTTCTTATTCTAGGTTATCTATCGTTTATTTACTATTCTAAGCAAAATAAAGTTTCCTTAGGCTCTACTATTAATTATTATAGTAGTCTATTTCCTATTAAGTTGTATTTAGACTTATATATACTTATATTATTGAGTCTTTTGCGCTATTATGCTGCATAGGAACCTTGTTGTTTTTGCCTGTTGTTGTTCCTTGTTGGTAGGTGGGCCTAGTTTTTTAACTGTTAAATCTGGAGTTATCTTTGCTATGCCTTAGCTTTTTCTTCCGAGTAGATTCAGCATTTATTATTTATATATTAGTTCTATTCCATATAGGGGTTATTAAGATATCTTATAGGGTAGTAGTAATATAGTTTAAATAGAGCTATATTATTATTAATTATTTAGGCTAAGTCCTATATAGGGAGTTAGTTCTCTAGGTAGTATTGCGTAATAGGTCTAGTATTATATCTTTAAGAATAGAAGTTATACCTATACTTATTAGCTTAATATTTATTATAGTAGTCTATAAAGCACTAGGCCTAGAACATATAATAGTATTAGTTATATATAGGGTTGAGATAGGCATAATCTCCTTTAACCTATATTATGAATAAGAGGTTTCTTCTTTTGCATCCGGATATGCTATAAAAGGTAATCTCCTAGTTATCCTAGTGAGAGTTAATCTCCATCTTATAGAGGTATCTTAAGTAGTTAACTAGCTCTAACCTAGTTCCTTTAGATAAGGTGTTATTAATCTTAAATGAGGTTTGTTTAATCTATTTTTCTATTTCTAGGTCTAATTGCCATTTATTAATTATTATAGCGGAAGGTCTATTTTATTTAGCTCTTCTAGCGTAATAGAGCTTATCTCATCGTTCTCAAGAGGGCTATATCTTATAGTTCTATATAGGTTCTCTTGCTACTTAATCCCTAGTTTTATTATTAATCTACTAGATTCGCTTAGGGTTATTCCTAGTATCTTATTATCTCTTAATATAGGTTTATAGTAACCTAATCTATTATTACTATATAACTTCTTTAGGTTATATCCTTGCTTATAGCTTATATACTTAAAGTCCTTATTATAGTCTAGTAATGTAGACTTTGTTATTAATTTCGATGTCCACGCCTAAAGATATATGTAGTATTTCATTAAGTTGCTTATTAGCTTTTCTCTCTGCTTTTGAGTAGGTTTAGTATCCTACTACTAGGGTATATATAGGTACTAGGGGAATACTAGTAGTATTATATCCTAATCTATAAGGGTTTTTTAGGTACTATCCTATATATTTCTTATAGTCTAAGTAGGTTCTATACTTATTATTATAGTAGGTAGTCTAATAAAGTTATTTATGAGGTGTGGTTTTAATAGCGAGACTTACTTATCTTTTCTCAGGCACTAGTTAAAAGCGTTCTTTCTTAGGGAATTAATACTTATAAGCTAGATATCCTATCTTATTATAGTTATAGTATTGCTTATCTTGCTTCTAGTTATTATTCTACTTATTATCTTTATAGGCTGCGCTAAGGTCTATAGGTCTACTATAGTATCTATAGGTAGTAGTATACTGAGGTGCCCTGGGGTTATACCTGTGGTTAGAAGTTCGTTTAGCGCGGTAGTTATTACTAGGTTAGTATTAGTTACCCTTTCTCTTATTATTATTTTATCCTACTTTATTATTCCAAGTGGACTATCCTTTGCGTTTAAGGCGTCATTTATAGAGGCGGTTATTAATTTTAACTATAGTATCTATATATTAGTAGAGTTCTTTAGGATAGTTAAGTTATGCGAGCTTATCCTTAACTTCTTCCTTTAGGCCTTAGTAGAACTTAGCTATTAGAGCTTCTTCTCTCCAGTCTAGCTTAGATAAAATCTATTAGAACTTAGCAGTATACTTACTAGCTAATTCTTTTTATATGAGATTAGTAAGTTTATATTTAGTAATTCATTCTTTATTTAAGCTTCTAAAGGCTTCCTAAAGTTTCTTCTCAAACTCACTATATTTCCCAAATACTTTCTAAGTTTCTTTATCTTGCTGGTTATACGGTCTGCCTAGTTAGTCTCTTATTAATAGTTTGAATTAGGCGAGGGTATCTCCCCTAAGGAAGAATACAGCTTAGTAAACCTTTATGGTTTTATCTTAAAATAAGGCGGCATAGTAATAAAAGTAGGCTTAGGTGCAGGTAAGAAATCCTTAAAGGGTTCCTAGCTCTCCTAAGTATAGAGCAGGTTCTAGGTATTTGGCCTTAGGTCCGTATTAGGTAGCTAGCTGCGCGTTTTCCTATTAGAGCTAGAGGATTATATTATATATCTATTAAAAGCTTATTATTTCCTAGGTGTTTATAGGGGCTATCTAGGCCTATTGGTTGTTTGCGGGTCTCGGGGCTATGGGTTATATATTCCTAGTACTATTAGCTTGCTGCGCGTTATTATTAGGAGTTAATATAATTCCTATCTTATACTATTTAATAGCATTAAAGGTTAACTTACTAAATAGAAGTAATTAAAGTATTATAGTTAGCTATCTAATAGTAGGGTTCTACTAATAGAAGCTGAGGAATAATACTAAGTTAATAGTAGGGTCTTACTATACTATATTATTAAATAAATCTTGGGGTTCTAGGAGTATAGTAATTAGTTATAGTCCTCATAAGGGGGTCATAATATAAGATAAAGCTAAGAGTACCTATTAGGGTAATCACAAAGTTAATTACTAAAGAGCTATAGAAATCTATTCTTAGGAGTCCTAAGTCTATACTATATATAAGTCCTAAATAGTCCTTTTCACCCTTATCACTAATTACTAATTAGGTACTAGTAATCGCTTAGTAACTACAGGTAAGCGCTTAGTGGTTGCAGGTGAGCGCTTAGTAGTTCTTACTGCACGCTTAGTCTTATCTTATCATCACATAACTTATACTATAGTTCTTCCATACCGTGAGCATCCTGACGTTCCCGTGATCCTGCAGTACAAATGTCCTGCCCTAGCCGTCTGATACCTAGGTGGTTTGGTTGGTTGTTATCCTTGTATAACGGGTCGTAATATATAGATCATAATGATAGTGATGGAACGTCCCCTCCCCGCGTCGCAGTCTTCCGTTTTAGACCCTATTAACAGTGGGCCTGCTGACTGAACAGCCAAGCTATCCTGTCCCATCCCACTGCCTTCTTTTAATTAATAACTAAGCTACTAACTTAGGCCTAGAGCTTTAATACCTAAGTAGTAATATCCTCCTTAGCGAGATAGTAGGTCTTAAGGTATTAATAATAGATAGTATTAGATATCTAGTTCTATATTATAGTAACGTTTCTAACGTGCTTAGAGTAGACCTTTTTCTCCTCTATATATTAAGTTATTATAGTATTATAAAACTTTGTCTCCTTCTCTTTGAAGTTGCAAATAGCATCCTCTTTATTAGTAGGGGCTGAATTACTTGCTGTTTGAGTACTTGGTAGGCCCTAATAATAAGCCTTGCGTCTGGAAGGTTGGGTTTTATGATAGCGTCACTAAGCAATAGCTTGTTGGTCTTGCTTGGATCGATATAGTGCTATAATTCGACTCTAGAGGCGCGAGCCTCTAGCTAATTGATCTATAATATCCAATCCTTCGGACTATTCAGCCGGATCTTCGTGATGGCCTCATCGGCAGAGGGCTTGGACACGTTGGGAGGCATTATAGGTAGTTGGAGTGGTTTGGGTGTAATTGAACGCGTTATCCGGCTGCGATAGCTTCAAAGTCGGGTAACGATGCGTATGAGACTCTTAATTGTCAGACTTTAACGCGTCAATTGGGTAAAAATCGGTGTGTGTATTTCGCAAGTTCTCAGGTACAAAGGTCTCCACCAAAATCTCTGCTAGATACAGGTACCCACAATCCAGCTATCGGTCGGGACGGATTTCGGGTCAAATCGGCATACGCCCATCGGCGTACGCCCAGTTCGACAATTATAGGCCCGGCTGCGCCTGTCGGACTTTTACGCGTTAATTAGGTGAAAAATCGTGTATATCTTTCGTAAGTTCTGAGGTACAAAGGTCTCCACTAAAATCTCTGCTAGTTACAGGTACCCACAATCCGGCTATTAGTTGGGACGGATTTCGGGTCAAATCGGCATACGCCCAGTTCGACAGCGCCCAGCTCCCAGCTACTAGGGCTGCGCCACTTCAGGCACAGAAGGCAGCTACACCCTAGCGAAGCAATAACTGCAGCCCCGCCGCACAACCGCATAAAACCCGCTCGGAGTGCGCGCACTTAGACTTTCTCTCCTTACCCGTGCCCGCCCCCACTTTAATTGGAACTCGAAGACTCGTCACCCACTAAAGTGGGTGCTGGACACCCATATGTCCATAATACCTATATGTCCAAAAAATCCCTCATACTAAGCATTAATATCACCACCTTTGATCCAAGCCACTATAATGACCAAATTTAACTAGAGTGAAGAGGAGCGTATCTAGGAGGCTATTCTATTAATTTGTGAAAACCTGGACCTAAAGCTTACTGCTATTACTGGGAAATACTAGATACCACGCAAGAAGCTATATTAGAGGCTTTTAGGAATAATATCTCTCAAGGACCGCCTAGTATATGGCAGAAAGCTTACCTGGGACTAAGAGAAGGCTCTCTATTACTATATTAATTAAATAGATTATATAAATCTTACCCTATAGCGAGAGCTTCTTATAGATACTACTAATTACCTCTTAGCTAAATCCCATAAAGATCATTAAGTCCCTCCTCTAACTATTAACCCTATATAGGCTAGTTGCTTTATTAAAAGGTATAAGTACTTCTATACTAAAGAGAAGACCCTCAATATAGAATAGAAGAAGTCTAAAGATATAGAGACTATTAATAGATGGTTTCTAATGCTCTAAGAGACTATTTAGGTATATAGTATATAACCCTCTAATATCTGGAATATAGATGAGACTGGCTTCTAAATTGGAGTGGGGAAGGATAAGATAGTTATTACTAAACGCAAGAGAGCCTATTACTTCGCAATCCTAACTAACAGAGAGTTAGCAACTGCAATTAAAGCTATATCTATAGCAGGAGATTATATCCCTGCGTTCCTGATCCTCAGTAGTTCTGTTTATATAAGCAGATAGTATGGGATTAAAGATCTAGAAGCAGATATAGTAATTAGAGTATTACTAACCAGTTATTTAAATAATTAGATATCTCTCGATTAGATCTAGCACTTCAATATATACTTAAAGAGCTAGTCTCTTAGCTATAAGAGACTCCTCCTAATTGATAGATATAGTTCTCATTATACTATTAAGTTCTTATAGTACTATGAGGATCACGAGATCCTTCCTTTTAGTCTCCCTCCTTATTTAACCTATCTTCTTTAACTACTAGATATAGTAGTATTTCAGCCTCTTAAATACTACTATAGTCTAGCTATTAATACTATAATCCGGGAAGGCTATATTAATATTACTAAGCTAGAGTTCCTTAGTTATATTTAGTTAATTTATAAATAAGTATTTAAGTAATCTACTATCCTATTAGGTTTTAGGAAGATAGGAATCAACCTATTTAACCCCTAGGTAGTACTAGAGAAGATTATAATCCGAGATAGTAATCCTCCTATAGTATCTATACTACCCAATATAGAGTCATCCTCCTCCTCAATTATGTTACGACCCGTTATGCAAGGACGACAACCAACCAAACCACCTAGGCATCAGACGGCTAGGGCAGGACATTTGTACTGCAGGATCACGGGAACGTCAGGATGCTCACGGTATGGAAGAACTATGGTATAAGTCACGTGACGATAAGATAAGACTGAGCGTGCAGTGAGAACCACTGAGCGCTCACCCGCGATCACTGAGCGCTTACCTGCGATTACTGAGCGATTACTAGTACCCGATTGGTGATTAGTGATGAGGGTAAAAGGGACTATTTGGGACTTATATATAAGTATGGACTTGGGACTCCTAAGAACAGACTTCTATAGCTCTTTAGTAATTAACTTCATGATTACCCCAATAGGTACTCTCAGCTTTATCTTATACTGCGACCCCCTTATGAGGACTACGACTGATTACCGTACTCCTGGAACCCTAAGATTCATTTAGCTACATAGCATAGCAAGACTATACTATTAACCTAGCGTTATCCCTCAGCTTCTATTAGTAGAACCCTACTATTGGATAGCTAACTATAATACTTTAATTGCTCCTATTTAGTAAGTTAACCTTTAACGCTACTAAATAGTATAAGATAGGAATTATATCGACTCCTAACAACAACGCGCAGCAAGCTAATGGTGCTGGGAATATATGACCTATAGCCCTAAGACCCGCGAATAACCAACAGGCCCAGACAGCCCCTACGAACACCCAGGAAACAATGAGCCTTCAACAGATATATGATATAATCCTCTAGCTCCAATAGGAAAACGCGCAGCTAGCTACCCAACACGGACCCAAGGCTAAATACCCAGAACCTGCTCCATACTTAGGAGAGCCAGAAACCCTTCAAGGATTTCTCACCCGCACCCAAGCTTATCTTCATTACTACGCCGCCTTATTTTAAGACGAAACCACGAAAGTTCACCAAGCTGCATCCTTCCTCAGGGGAGATACCCTCGCCTGGTTTAAACTATTGATGAGAGACTAACTAGGCAGACCGTATGACTAGTAAGATGAAGAAACTCAGAAAGTATTTAGGAAGTATAGTGAGTTTGAGAAAAAACTTTAGGAAGCCTTTAGAAGCCCGGATGAAGAACGAATCGCTAAACGTAAACTCACTAATCTCACACAAAAGGGATTAGCTAGTAAGTATGCTGCTAAGTTCTAATAGATTTTATCTAAGCTAGATTAGGGAGAAAAAGCCCTAATAGCTAAGTTCTACTAAGGCCTAAAGGAAGAAGTCAAGGACGAGCTCGCACGACTTGACCGTCCTGAAGAACTCTACTAATATGTGGATACTGCGGTTAAAATTGATAACTGCCTCTATGAACGACGCCTTGAACGCAAAGGATAGTCCACTTAGAATAATAAAGTAGGATGAAATAATAATAGAAGAAAGGGCAACTAATACTAACCTAGTAATAACTACTGCGCTGAACGAACCTCTAACCATAGGTATAACCCCAGGGCCCCTCAGTATACCACTACCTATAGACACTATAGCGGACCTATGGACCTCAGCGCAGCCTATAAAGACAGCAAGCGGAATGATAACTAGAAGAAAGATAAGCAATACTATAACTGCAATAAGACGGGACATCTAGCCTATAAATATTAATCCCCTAAGAAAGAACGCTTTTAACTAGTACCTGAGAAACAACAAGCAAGCCTCACTATTAAAACCACACCTCACAAATAACTTCATTAGACTACCTACTACAACAACAAGTGCGGAACCCACGCAGACCACAAGGAACACGCAGGATAGTACCCAAAAAACCCTCATCAGTCAGGATACAATACCACCAGTATCCCCCCAGCACCTACACATACCCTAGCAGTAGGATACCAAACCTACTCAAAGGCAGAGAGGAAAGCTAATAAGTAACTTAATGAAATATTACCCACACCCTCAGGCGTAAACATCAAAATCAACAACGAAGTCCGTATTACTAGGCTATAATAAGGACTTCAAGCATGCAAGCTATAAGTAAGAATACAACCCGAAGAAGTTATATAGTAATAATAGATTGGGTCACTATAAGCCTATATTGAGCGACAACAGGATGCCAGGGATAACCCTGAGCGAATCTAGTAGATTAATAACGAAACAAAAGACCAAGCAGCAAGAGGACCTGCATGGAACTATGAGATATAGCCCTCTTGAGAATGATGAGATAAGCTCTATCACACCAGAAGAGCCAAATAGAACAAACTATCCGCTACAACCACTAATAAATAACAGCCAAACCTAGAAGTAGAAAAATAGATTGAATAAACCTCATTTGAAATTAATGACACCTCATCTAAAGAAACTAGATCAGAGCTAGCCGACTACTCAAGGTACCTCCATAAGAAGGAGATTAACCCTCACCAGGACGACCAGGAAATTGCCTTTTACAGTGTGTCCGGACGCAAAAGAAGAAACCTCTCATTCACAACATAGGTTAAAGGAGATTATGCCCATCTCAACCCCATATATAACCAACACTATTATGTATTCTGGGCTCAGTGCCTCACGGACCACTATAATAAATATCGAGCTAATAAGTATAAGTACGACTTCTATCCTCAAAGATATAACACCAGACCCATCACGTAATACTACCTAGAGAATTAACTCCCTATGTGGGACTTAGCCTAAATAATCGACAACAATATAGTATTATTCAAACCACATCGCCACTACCCCATAAGATATCTCAACAACCCCTACAGGGAATAGAACTAATGTATAAATAATAAATGCTAAATCCACTCGGAAGAAAAAGCCAAGGCATGGCGGAGGCAACTCCAGCGCTAACAGTCAAAAAACTAGACTCGCCTACCGACAAGGAACAACAACAGGCAAAAACGACAAGGTTCCTATATAGCATAATAGCGCAGAAAACTCAATAATACAAGCACGTGCAAGTCCAAATATGACTTAATAGAGAATGGATTACTGTAATAATTAATAGCAGAGCCTAAGGAAACTTTATTTCGCCCAGAACAGTAAACAGACAACAGATAACCTAGAATAAGAAAGCAGTTAAAGACTGCTACAACCTCAACACTATTAAAGGAGAATAAGTCTAGTATAGCGGAGGACGCATTAATATGGAGACCGCGCAACTCCCTTTGCAGATCTATAGCTGGAATGAGCGACTAAACTTCGATATTATGGAGATAGGAGATAAATATGACGTTATCCTTGGAAGACCATGGTTATACGATAGTAACCCACGGATAGATTAGAGAACAGGCCAACTCCATTAGGACCAGGATTCAGTCACTAAGCAGCAGCTAAAGAAGGGCGCCTCAAATGAACCTCACAAAACGACTAAAGCAAGAAGATTCCTCACCTACCTACAAATTAAGGACGCGAACGCCAGGACGTTATTAGCAATAGATATTAACAGAGAAGATCAATTGCTGTCTATCCTAGCAGAATACTGGCAGTATGATAAACTATTTGCTAAAGAACTCAATACTGGATTACCAGAATATAGCAGCTATAATCATGAGATCAAGCTGAAGCCCGGAAAAGAACCAATATTCAAAAAAATCTACAGACTTAATCAAGAAGAAATAGAAGCACTTAACGCTTACCTAGAAGAGAACCTCAAGAAAGGATTTATTCAACCCTCAATATCCCCAGCAGGGTATCTAGTACTCTTCATACCTAAGAAGAACGGGAAGAAATAACTATATGTTAACTACTAGAAACTCAACAACATCACCATCAAAAACTATTACCTATTACTGCTTATCTCTAAGCTACGCGACCTCCTATATGGTGCGAACTAGTTTACAGCCCTTAACCTTAAGGGAGCTTATAACCTTATCCGCATTAAGGAGGGCGAAGAATGGAAAACAGCTTTCAGAACACGACGCGGACACTTCAAGACACTTATAATACCCTTCAGACTTACTAACGCCCCTATAATATTCCAGACCATAATCAACAAAACACTCCAACAATACCTCAATAAGTTTATTATGGTATACCTCAATAATATCCTTATCTTCTCTAAAACGTTAGGAGAACATAAGGAGCATATACATAAAGTACTGCAAAGACTACAAGAAGCGAAACTCTTAGTTAAGCTAGCGAAAAGCAAATTCCACCAACAAGAAGTCAAATTCCTTGGATTTACTATTACCCCAGGGATTATTCGGATGTCCAAAGACAAAATCAAAGCAGTCCATGACTAGCCTACACCCACTTATGTCAAGGATATATAATTATTCCTCAGATTCGTTAACTTCTACCAAAGATTCATCAGGAACTACGCCAAAACAAGCCAATAACTCCAGGACTTGACCCGGAAAGACAATATATTCCAATAGACCAAAGAGCACCAAAACGACTTCAAAAAGATTAAGCAACATGTGGAGGAAGATATTATCCTATCTATATCCAATCCTGATAAACTATTCGAATTAGAAACTAACGCCTCAGATTTCGCTATAGGCGCATAACTCAGACAACGAGATAACGAGAATCAACTACGACCAGTTACCTTCATATCAAAAAAGTTCAGCGGACCTAAACTCAACTACCAAATACACAACAAAGAACTTATGGCAATTATCGAAGCCTTCAAAGAATGGAGACCACAGCTATCAGGAACAAAATACCCAGTCAAGGTATATACAGACCATAAAAACCTTTCTCACTTCACAACCTCAAAAGCACTTAATAAACGATAAATCAGATAGTTAGAATTCCTATCCGAATTTAACTTCGAGATTAACTATAAGAAAGGAAATAAAAATAGCAGAGCTGACGCCCTCAGCTGCCGATCAGACCACGACGTCCCAGTACCAGAGGAAACTCAAGTTATCTTAAAACAAGATAAAAACAGAAACCTTATGCTAGCAATAAGACTCTTGATAATAGCCAGGAAGGTCAATACCAGCTTAACTAGACGAATAACCCCTGAAACCATTAGGGAAATACACTTAGCCCCAGCACATGGACACCAAGGCGTTACTAAGACATAGAAACGCATCCAGCAACACTACGACAAAACTGCTACACAACAGGAAGTAGCAAATACTATCAAAGACTGCGAAATTTGCGCCAAAAGCAAACCCAGCCAACATCAACCCTATGGGAAAATTCAACCACTACTAGTACTAGAAGCAGCATAGCAATCCATATCTCTAGACTTTATTATTAAATTACTAAAGTCAAAAGAACCAATAACCAATACCAAGTATAACAGCATTTTAGTTATTATAGACCAACTCACGAAATACGCCTACTTTATCCCATACATGGAATCAAGCACCGCAGAAGACCTTAGTTATGTATTTCTAAAAACCATTATTAGCTAACACAGCATGCTAATAGAAATCGTGTCAGACAGAGATAAACTGTTCACTTCAAAGTTCTGGAGATCCCTGATCTCGCAGCTTGGATCTGATCATAAACTCTCAACTGCTTTTCACCTGCAAACCGACGGACAAACTAAACGAATCAACTAAATCCTTGAGATCTACCTACGCTATTACATCAATTACAAACAAGACGATTAGGTATCGCTACTACTAATAGCCCAATTCGCCTACAATAGTGCAGTAGGAGAAAGTACAAAAGAATCACTATTCTATCTTAACTATAGATTCAACCCCACCGCATACAGAGAACCACGACAGGGCCTAGCAGCACTCAGAGCTATGGCAGATATCAAGAAAATTCGAGAAATTCAACAGGAACTTCCCAAAGACCTCAAATTCGTGCGCGAACGCATGCGCAAATACGCCAACAAGAAAAGAGTTGAGGGACCAACTCTAAAGGAGGGAGATAGCATCTACCTCACTCAATGAAACATCAAAACCAAATAACTAAGCGATAAATTAGACTATAAAAAACTTAGACTATTTCAAATCGATAAAAAACTATTAGATGTTAGCTATAAACTCTCACTACCAGACACCATAAAGTGCTATCCAATCTTTCACATTTCACTTCTCAAACTAGCACTATAGGGATCACAAACGAACGACCTCATCATCATAGAATCAAATAAACCAGAATACAAAATCAAACAAATCATCAACCACATTAAAGACAAGAATGAAACCCAATACCTCATCAAGTAGAAGGGGTATAGACACGAGGACAACACATAGGAACCAGCCACAAATCTCGAACACGCGCAGGATCAACTCCGCACATATTGGGAACAGCAAACAACAAACAAACCACAAACGGCACCTGCACCCAAAAGGACACGCGAAGACAAGACCCGATTTATCCAACCCCAACCAATAATCAGACCACCATAATAAGACCAACTGCGAGACTCCAACCCATTCATATAACTAGGGATACTAGCAAACTAGGACGCCCCACCTGATAAAAAGTTTGGGGTGCTAGGATTCCAATCCCCTAAGACTGTATCCAAATCCACCACACCAAAACCCCCCATCGATTGCGCTTCATGGACCAAAGGAAGCTCAGCAGAAGAACCCCCCAACCCTTCGTCCTCCGCAGCCACCACAGAAGTCTCTTTACGACCCTTCTTAAAAACCATCCTCTTAGCCTTACGAACGCAATCCAGCTTCGCAAGCATCTCATTCACTTCAGCCTGCGCCTTCTGCAGCGCTTCCATTCTCCTTCAAAACAATTCCTCCATCTCCTCCTCTTCATCATCCAGACGCTGAGACTTAACTATCAGGCGTTCCACTATGAAAACGAATCAGCAACGGAATAATAATTAAAAGATACCATAAATATTAATAGATCATATCGTCAGAAGCATTGCACAAACAACGAGTGCTGCCAATAGCGACGCACTCGCCACAAACCAAGGACCCGGGCAATATCTTATAACGCAGGCCCTTAGAATAACAACGATAGCAAGGTATAACTTTAAAACCGTTCTCCGCAATATTTAAAGAACAACAATAATAGCGAAGCGTGGAGATTGCAGGATTTTCGGGAACGCAACCTAACATAGTATTAGCATTATAGGTAAATCAGGACGCATAATTAATAGGTCCCCAACCTAGGCCCAATAACCTACTTATATTAGGTCTTGAGGATAAGACCTTTGGAAGGGAGACCTGATATTACGACCCGTTATGCAAGGACGACAACCAACCAAACCACCTAGGCATTAGATAGCTAGGGCAGGACATTTATACTACAGGATCACAGGAACATCAGGATGCTCACAGTATGGAAGAACTATAGTACAAGTCACGTGACGATAAGATAAGACTGAGCGTGCAGTGAGAACTACTGAGCGCTTACCTGCGATTACTGAGCGCTCACCCGCGATCACTAAGCGATCACTAGTACCTGATTGGTGATCAGTAATGAGGGTAAAAGGGACTATTTGGGACTTATATATAAGTATGGACTTAGGACTCCCAAGAACAGACTTCCATAGCTCTTCAGCAATCAACTTCGTGATTACCCCGATAGGTACTCTCAGCTTCATCTTATACTGCGACCCCCTTATGAGGACTACAACTGATCACCATACTCCTGGAACCCCAAGATTCATTCAGCCACACAGCATAGCAAGACCACACTATCAACCTAGCGTCATCCCTCAGCTTCTGTTAGCAGAACCCTACTGTCGGATAGCTGACTGTAACAAATTAGTACTCCTATAACTATTAGGAAGCTTAGGAGAGTAGTAAATAAGCTCTCTAAAGCATTAGAGATCATCACCAACCAGATCGAAGAGCTAACTAGAGAGATCTCGCTATTTAATTAATACCTAGATTAATTTATTAGAGGGGCTCTAACCTAAGGGTTTAAGTTAATCTTGGTTAAGAGAGATCTCTTAAGGACTAATTTAGCTAAATAAGTCCGCAAGGCTTATTATTAGGTATATAATACCTAACTACAGATAGGAGGGGTTATCTAAGTTAAAGATAAGAGGAAAATAGTAAAGCAGAGGCAGGAAAATAAGTATGCGAAGGCCATAAGGGTGATACAATCCACTAAGCAAAAGATGCGCCAGACCACTAAAAAAGTAGTTTTTAAAGCTGCAAAAAAGGCTCAGAAGATAAGGATCAACGGGGCATTACAGCTATTATATATAATCGATGATGAGGGATATGGTCGCTTGCTGAAGAGGGGTTAAGAGTGGGAATAGTATCAATTAATCACTTTTTTGGACATATAGGTGTTATGGACATATGGGTGTCCAGCACCCACTTTAGTGGGTGACGAGTCTTCAAGTTCCAATTAAAGTGGGGGCGGGCACGGGTAGTATAGATTCTCATAATTTAAGGCACCCCTTCATTAAATAAACACAGGCTCCGCCCCTCACATTTAGAAACATGTTCTAGTTATATTTATAATATGCTTGGAACATGCTTAGTTATATTAAAGATATATCTTAAGATATATTCAAAACATATTTAGAAACATGTTCTAGTCATGTTCGTAACATGCTCGGAACATAATAAGTATATTAAAGATATATCTTAAAACATGTTTCAAACATGCTTCTTTCTTCTTTTTTTTTTCATTGATCAGATAATAATCCGTCGACTTTACCAACCAAGCGTCAAGATCTGTTGCGCCAGATCTCAGGCTAACCACAGCATCAGTTCATTTCCATTAGCTAGCTTATCAAGTCCAATTCTCTCATGAGCTTTTCCTGATGTCTCTAGCCTCTGACGAAGAACCAGACAAAGCGCCTCAAATTTTGATGAAAATGCTTGACCAGCTGTGTCATTCTGATCACATACAAGCATCAAGAAGAAATTCCGATGAAAATGAAAGTCAGAAATAGTCAGAAATCGACGTCGCATTCAGTCTCGTCACCTGGCCGGATAGTCGTTGAGAGGGTGATCACTTTCGGAAAAGGCTTGGCCAGCACCGGAAAGTCGAGTTTTCCGGCCCTGCCGAAACCTCAGTAGTTGCCGCTTCGATGGAATTTTGATCCAACATCGTAATTACCAGGTATGACGTAGAGACTGCTCACGAATGGCTCCGTCAATACCCTTAAGGCAAGCTTTGCGAACGCATTCTTGCGGTACGTGTTATCTGGAAAACACGGATTGGCAATGAATTGCAGAAGCTTTTTCGTCGAAAGGCTTTGATTCAGTCTTAACTATTCATCCATTAGTCAAAGGCCTTCAGAAAACGACCATGTCATCAGTCACGGCCGAGGACCACAAAGGCACTCGATAGGGCTCGGTAGCAAATCCCCAGAATTTCATATCTGGTACCCATAGTCAACCTTGTCTGACATGGGTTGTCCAGATTCCAGCCAGATATCTGTCAGAGGCTATGGCGCAGAGTGAAGGAGTCAGTCAAAGATAGGAGTATTTCGGGTTCGACATTCATCCCTGGCCCCCTCTTCCTAACTTGCGGGGGCCCTCGGCTTATCTAGAGGTCACCCAGTGCCTCTCTAGCTACACAAGCTTCCCTTGAAACCCCCCTTAAAACTATCTCCTCCCTCCGAACCTTCCGGAGCGCAGGCCACCAGGACCTCTTTGGCTCGTGACAATATCCTCCGTCGATCTGCCGCGGGCAACTTGACCGATCTGCACGCTAGCCTTGACTGTGAAAGGAAATTGAAAAGCTTACGATGATCCCATGATATGACTAGTATCAATCTCGGGGTAGGCCAACAGAACCTTTCCCAAGTGTGTAAAAGTGTACGGCTTGTAACGCAATTTCGTGAGATGTCTGTGGTGAGTTATTGATATGCGGCAATCCGTCCGATGAGATGACTTACTAGACGTAAAGCCAGTGCACCATGGTTTTCCCGCTAAAAATGGCCCCTGGAGAGGTATGCTCCTCCAAGGTCCATTCGCAATCCGTGGTTGTGGTCAATGTACGAATATCCCATCATTATGACTATGGTAGCTTCTCGTGTCTAGAATTGGAGCATTCGAAATTTCTAAGACAGTCATGGGACCTATTGTATTCAACATCAGTAAACTCTACCAGAATTCGACATGGCATGGGCTCCAGGCTCCAGGTTCAGTCACCATGGTAGGAAGGATTAGTGTCTGCTTACAATAAACCTACCCCATCTTCCTAGATTTATCCTCCCCGTTAGACTTGGAGTCCTATTTGATGCGGGAGATTCCAAGACTGCTGGTAACAGTGATAGGATTAACAAATTGGCAGGTAAAGTCGCGAACTTAATCTGATTCTGGAGGGGGAACATTGCTCTAACGCAATGACGACTGTGAACTACTCAGTCTGCTCTCAATGCGTGAGGGCTAGTCGAACAAAACTTTTGCACCAAGCTGCCAACAATGTGAGCCCTAATATGGAGTTCTTGTGTGCCTCGTGACTCGTGAGAGGCAGGCTGCGTGGACAAAGATTACATAGCTTGACCGGACTGTGGTTAATGAATGACGCAATCCATGATCAACCACGAAATACTGATAAGAAAATTCCCGGTGCATGGGGGCTTCTCTATCAAGTAAATTCCATATCTGTCCCACCACTACTTAATCTCAAAAATAAAATGACTTTCGAGGCTGACCTCTGAAGACAGTGAGCTTCAAACAAAACTGCGAGAACGACCAGATACAGCATTTTTGCTCGAATTCAGTGCGGAGCGCTCCAACTTGAACCATGATTTCGCCAAAAAACCTTCACATGTTATTTTGGAAATTTTGCAAATGGGCGGCTGTTTGTCCCCTTTGACCAAAACATGAGGGCACCGATAATCCAGGATCGTATTTTAGGACACAGCTTACTGAAGCTGAGCTGCTTGAGCACACCTACGGTCATTCAAATTGAAGGGCTTAAAGCAGTGCTCATTTTTCGAGTTTTCTGCAAACTCAAGTTTTCTAAATTTGGCAACACGTTGTCATGTGAGGTAGTTCAGATACTGGTGTTCAACCCGTTCTAAGTCTCGGAAAGCTTAAAGCAGCGCGTGGGGCGGCTGTGAACCTAAGAGGAAGGACCCCTAAAAACATACCCTTGTCCTTAAGTGGACCTTGAAGTCAATTATCAGGCCATTTTCTGAAGAGTTTGCAAAAGGTTTCTTCCCTCTTTCAACCCTCCAAGATCGAGCTTCCAATTAAAAGTTCGTTTGTGCTTGGTCAAATACCGTCATCATGCCACCAAAGAAGATTGAAGTTGTTAAGGACAATGTTGTTGCTTTTGGAAGGGTTAGCAAGAACCTGAAGATGGGGTGTGTTGGTTTGCCCAACGTGGGGAAGTCGAGTCTGTTCAATCTCTTGACCGAGCAGAGCGCGGCTGCAGAGAACTACCCCTTTTGTACGATTGAGCCCAATGAGGCGAGATGTGCCGTTCCGGACGCTCGATATGTGAGTCGAGAATGCCTGCACAAAAGCTCCCAATGGATGACTGAATCAAGCAATACGTGTAGGACTTTCTCTGTGACCTTTGGAAGCCGCCATCCATGTACCCGGCGTACTTGCAGGTCACCGATATCGCCGGTCTGATCAAGGGTGCTTCCCAAGGAGCGGGACTCGGCAACGCCTTCTTGTCTCACATTCAGGCCGTTGATGGCATGTTCCACATCGTCAGGTACAGCATCCAAGGCTAGACTCCCGTGCCTTCATGAATCATACTGACCCGAACTCTGTGACAGAGCATTCGATAATGATGAAGTTCTGCATGTTGATGACTCGGTTGATCCTGTCCGGGATTTGGGTTAGTTCGATCGAGTCCCTCAACCGGACGAAACTAATCGATCCTTCTTCTAGATACCATCCAAAGCGAGCTTTGCAAGAAAGATCTCGGTTTGTACTGCCGTCTGAAGCCGCTTGGCGCCAGCTTACACCCCGGTGTCAGACATTCTGCAGAAGACAATCATCGCCGAGGAACAAATTGTCAGAAAGGCGGGTGGCAAGTACAAAATGCTGCCTCTCTTCACGGAAACAACGACAAAAATTCAAGCGGTAAGTCCGCATTTTGCTGCGGTCTGATAAGTCTATACGTTTGAAGCATGCTCACAATCATTATGTAGATGCTGGAGAAGGATCAGCCTGTCAGAGATGGAAGCTGGACGCCGGCCGAGATTGCGCTCATCAACGAGAAGATCCAGCTAATCACCACCAAGCCAACAATCTACCTCGTCAACTTGACCATGAAGGACTACCTCAGACAGAAGAGCAAGTACCTGCCGTCTATAGCCAAATGGGTCACCGAGCACGGAGGTGTTCCCCGAGACATCATTCCCTTCTCGATCGAGTTTGAAGAGAAGCTCCACAGCATGAAAGATGATCCAGCTGCACGGGATGAGTTTCTTAAAGAAGGCAAGGTCAAGTCAAAACTGAACAAGATCGTCACCGAAGGATTCACAAAGCTCGGCTTGCAATACTACTTCACCGGTCTGTCCACAATTCCACGGTTTTCCACCCTTGCTTGAACTCTGTGCTGATTTGTGTGTAGCTGGCGAGAAGGAGATCAGATGCTGGACCATTCCGAGAGGTTGTCTCGCACCTCAAGCTGCTGGAGCTATCCACAGCGATTTCGAGAGAGGATTCATCAAAGCTGAGGTGGTCGCCTACCAAGACTTCCACGATCTCTGTGAAGGTGGCAAGTCCATGGGCCCAATCAAGGCAGCGGGAAAGTATCGACAAGAGGGAAAGTCTTATGTAAGTACTCTGACTCCTTCCGGTGCTGCAGCGCTGACCTTACTTCTCCCAGGTTGTACAAGACGGAGATATCATCCATTTCCAATTCAGTGCGTTAAAAGTCAACGCCGACAAGATTTGATTACATGAGAGTGCTGACTGTCTGTTTTAGACGTTTCGAATAGGAAATAAATTTTCCTTGTTGAGCCCGGAATCCAATATTGTTGACAGTTGGATAACAGTCAGGTTCAACAAGTGGCTGATTCAACTTGACATAGTTGCTATAGACTGTAGCGTTTCATCTGAGGATACCAGTTTAGATTTCTAATCGATCTCTGTGTGCCATAGGGACGTGTGGTGTTGGTGGTTGGTCGCTTGCAGGAAATCACTTGCTTTGAACGGGTCCTGGGGTGCTCTACCAAAGCTTTCATAGAAATTCAAAACGCTTCCTGTGCTTCTGTTCGGCTAGAATTCTAGTTTACAATTAAAATGAGCTTGAAAGTAGACGCAAGCATTTCCACCTTGTGATGCGTGGTTGCCGTGTGTAGGAGGTAGCTGTCAAGAGTCGTCGTGTTCAGAACTTCAGGCGGGTCCTGGCGGCTGACAACTGACCTCAACGAGTCCATGAGCGGAAAATCGACAGCCAGCGAGGTGTGCAAACTGAAACATAGTACTTCAAACAAAACAACTTCAGATAGGAAAGGAGATAGTCGTATCTTAGCCGACGCTACTCGTATTAAGCTGCAGTCTGTGGTTTATATTCCCGTTCACTATAAGTAAACCCCCGCAAGAATAGTGAGATTTTTGCGACTTCGGGAAGTGAGTAAGTCTTATCGCTTAGCTGAAGGCAATGATGACTTGGCTGTTCAGAATGAAATTGGGCAAAAATGAAACGTGGATAGCACGACCTGGTTTCGATCCAGGGACCTCTGGGTTATGAGCCCAGCGCTCTACCCCTGAGCTACCGTGCTTGAGACTGCTTCCTGCTGCTGTTTGCCGCACAAGAGAATGTTTTTCAAGTAGTTGTAGAAGTATGAGTCACTCGTGCATCTGGGGAAAATGAAAATTCGCCTCCACTTTCCAAGGTCCCGCACCATCTGCGATCCACACAAGCCGGTAAGTTCAGAGCCGTCCTGTCTATCAAGACTCCTAGTCTGGTGAGTCTACTATTTAAATTAGATTACAGATAGACGTGGAACACTTTTTTTAGCTAGCTCAGAGAACTGCTAATAATGTTACTCATTTTTCATTGAAAGCGACTCAGCTTGTTTTTAGGTTGACATACGGTTCCAAGTTTCGGATATGATTCTTTCTTGTTCCTTCACTAATTGCTATTTTCTCGAGGGCATTCTCTAGCAGAAATCTTGAGCAACAATTAAACGGGGAGCCATGCCCCTGGGCAGTACAAATGAATATTAGAAGAATAACTAAATCCAAGCTTGAATAGAACCTGCGCAACAGATCGCATTGAGAGAAACTGAAAGAATGCCAGATGTCGCAGAGCCTTTTGGCTTTCACACCCCTTGCGTTGTCTTACGAAATACATAGTCAGTGCCACGCAATTACTTCTAATCGTTGTGGACCCAAAGACAGCCTAGTGAAACGCGTGACGCGACCACCAGCTAACAATCTAAGAGTTGCGCTCTCCCAAACAAAGACAGTTCATCCCTGCCATGATTAAAAGATGTCATTCTTTTGAAGTTCATGGTACCTTTCTCCCGGGCGTTCTCCCTTTCATGAATCAATCTCAAAGAAGAGCCTTTTCGGTTTCCCTCCTTGTAAATCAAGAGAGTGAGAGTCTTTCTATATAAAGCAGGCTTCTGGAATACTCTCTTGAACATGATAATATTGTGTTTTAAGCCAGGATCTCATGTGATAACTCGTTCATGTAAGGAGAACGAATCCTCTGGAAAGATTACTGCTTGTCTGAATCCAGATCTCCCACTTCAAGTTTGACTCGAACCATGAGGCTAAAAGGCATCGCCACAGCCGTCTGCATCTCCTTGGCAACTATAGTCACCGCTCGAAAATGCCCGCTCGAGTCTGACTGCATCCAAAACTTATGCACAGATTTCACCTACGATTCAGGAAGGCCAGACAAACTTGCAAAAGCCAAGCCAATTGTCCTGACGGCTCGCTGCAAAAGTGACTCCGGCTCAGTTGTTGTCACCTCCCTCGACCTCGGAAAGTGTATTGGAAATTTCGACGGGCGTCTGAAATGGGCTGATGGGTAAGTTGTTCTGGAACGGTTTCCGCCCCCCTACACCTACATCCCCCCCCCCCCCCCCCCCCCACAGCACGTTCAGATTGCAGGGGCAACGTTTCAACTCCGCACCAAAGCTTTATGCTGTTACTGATCTCGATGTCTCCTGACGCGCAGAGGCAACCAAAACTGCCGATTTTGCAGAGTCACGAGGGATGAAAAGTCAGTGGACAAGCCCCTGCTTTTAGCATGCGGCAGCTGCCCAAAGAAGAATGCGTTCTGGTGGGGGGATAGGTGGTCCTGGTTAAACATATGTGAGTACAGTCTTAACCCCAAGCCAAAGTTTCTGAGTCCAACATAATCTGATCTATCAACGACGTTGATACAGCTTACGGAATTTGGGTCAAGAACGGCGTCATTGGCTGTTACAACCACGAAGGGACGAAGAGTGAAGCCTTAAAAGCCCTGCAGATTTGAATTGGTTAGAGCCAGGAGCGAAAAGCTCCCTAGGAACTGGGCATCAAGTGACGAGTGTGAATGGGTTTGTCGGAACGGCATTCCACGCCTTCCAGACCGTCGAGCAACGGTTTTCTATTCAATTCTCAGAGACCTCTACTTTTACAATTCATTTCCCGGTGGCAGCCTTTGCATATTGGTCACCAAATGCCCCGTACCATCGATTAATGACCTCTCCCGCCATTCCTGGTCCAATTGTCTCGTCCCCGTTCTCCAACTTCCTAGAAACCTCCTCCATGAATTCGTCGACGCTAAGCGCACTTGGGTTATTCTCCTTCTTGTTGTCGTTTGGGTCCGATCTTTCACGGTGAAGATCTGTAGCTACTGTCGGTGGTGCAATCTCGACAACCCGAATGTGAGAATCTCCATTCTTGAGTTGAGTTCGAAGGTTCATGCTCCAAAAGTGCAGCCAAGCTTTGGTGCCATTGTAGACTGGGTTGATGATGGAAAACGGAATGAAGCCAAGAACACTTGAGACGTTGATGATTAGTGCTGATTGTTTTGTTTGCAGATGAGGGAGAAGGCCGAGGGCAAGGTGCATTGGACCTCGAATATTGATGTCGATCTCCTGGTCTGCTTTTGCGAGGAAGTCGTCGTCCTTGAGTATTTCCAATGGCCGCTGGACACCGGCGTTGTTGACGAGACAGTTCAGCTCGGGGTGTTCGTTGGTGATTCTCTTCACAAAATTTGGAATATTCGTTACATTCCCCGTGTCGAGAACGTAGTATCCTGCAGCCCCGATTTCTTTCGTTGTCTCCTGGAGTTTGGACTCAGTTCGGCCTGCCAGAAGTACCTTTTTGCCTTTCGAAATGAAGTATTGGGCCATAACCTTGCCGATTCCACCCGCGCCGCCAGTGATGACGGCGCATTCAAAACCGAGATTGTCCGAGGTTATTGGTGCCATGTCTCTTTCATGCAACGGTTACCGTGTTGGCAGAAATTTCAATGTTCGAGTCGTGGATTTGTATTTCTAATGAAGTTAGAAAAGCAAAAAAATCGACTTTTCATCGCGCTTCGACGGATTTAGCCGAGATGGTAGTTTCTCTTACCACTTGCAAATGCATGGCTCGGGCGGTGATCCCGAGGTGTGTTATCCCACTAGTTCCATATTTTCGGGCGATGACGCTGAGGCTTGCTGTCAACGACGTCACTGCCTTAAACAGACCCTTGATGAACCGATAGGTCCGCATCTTGATTTTATAAAGCACTGTTAGTACCTAATTGTGGTTGGTTTGCGACATGCAACTAAGCCTGAGCCCGCAGTCAAGCTAACTGAGACTAATAGGAGGGGGGGGGATTAACTTATTTCTATTCAGGTCTCTGTCATGGCTATCTTTGCTCTGAAGACCTGCGAGTCAGAAAGAACATGCCACAATAAATTTGCTCGGCAGTTCAATTTCCTTCAGTTCCCAGGTGCTGATAATCAAAATCCAGGCCGAGCAAGCGTGCCCGCGGTGATAAGGCTCAACGAAAAGCGCGTTATGCATATAGCGAGGCGTTTCTGAACAGTACTCGCACTATTTTATTATTTGTATTACTCAACATTCTGCTCTCTCTCTCTCTCTCTCTCTCTCTCTCTCCCATGCTCACACACAAGGATGCTGGGTGTTTTGGCTTCCATGCTTGGAGTTGTTAACGCCCACCAGTCGAGAGTCGAGACTAGAACTGAAGGTGGTTGAAGTCGAATGAACCCGTCTTTTGCGACCCAGTTCGGAACTTAGTATCCCCTGCAAGATGCGCCACGCCCACCATACGTTGCGATTAAGACAATGATGTGGATGGAATGCTGTTGACCTTTTTTTTTCATGGAAATTTCTGCTTTACTTCGGACTGTCAGCCCATGGCTACTATTGGAAGAATCTTAAAGAACTAAGTGACTCTCAATCCCACTAGGGTTCGATTACCACAACCCCATCGACCCGCTCTTGAATCTTAGTTCAAAAAACAGCCTGGCACATCAACAACCAAAATGGTTTCGTGGTGTAGTTGGTTATCACGTCAGTCTAACACACTGAAGGTCTCCGGTTCAAGTCCGGGCGAAATCATCATATGGGCGAATGGTTTAGTGGTATAATACTCGCTTAGCATGTGAGTGGTCCAGGGTTCGATTCCCTGTTCGTCCAAAATTTTGCTCCTGGAGGGTCTCTTAGTGGTTCCTTTCAGATGAGCAGCCCTGGTAACCCTGGGGGCATGCTGCGCCTTAAGCATAACCAGCGTGGAAAGGACTTACTGCAGGCAGGACTTGAGCCAGAAGGTAAAAAATATTAAACTTTCCTTTATTTTATTAATGTTGTTTGTTGTGTCTCTCTAGTCTCTAGCTTCCCTGTCCTAAGGGTTTATTCATTCCATTACAGAATGTCGTCGGGCTTCACAATAACCCAGTTCTTGTCTGCGGTCACGGGAAGTCCGAGCGTCTCCTGCTCTGCGGAGTATTCCTTAATCATCCCATTCATCTCCTCCATGGCGCTGTCCTTGCGGTTGATCCAGAGGTGGATACCACCCTTGGAAACATCAACCCCCTGGAAGATCATGGGACCATCGCTGTCCGGAGTGTCACCGCCAGCCAAGATGGGCTTCTTCCACTCGTCGATGTAAGTGAGCACGGCAGCCCATTTGCCAGTCATCCAGGTGGCAGGAGTCCAGAGGAAGGGAGTCATGACGAGACCAAGGTTTGCTTCCTGATCGTACGCGCCCTCCTTGATCTGCTTGCGTGCCGTTGTTAGGTCTCCGGATGTCACGTTCTTCATCAGAAGACTGACACCAATGACGTTCTCGGGCTTAACGTTGTATCCGTACTTGGGGTCAGCAGCAACCATGCGGACAAGCTCCTCGGAAGCGGCCGTGATGACATAGACGTCGATGCCGTTTGCCATCAGCTTGTTGTAGAGCTCAACTTGACCGGTGAAGATCTTGGGAGGGGAGATCTCGGTAGCTGTGATGACATCGCCGTCGTAGTAGGTGGTCGAGATGGTGCTGTTCAGGGACATGAGCTCGTCGACATAGCCCTTGAGTTCGCCGAGAGGAATGCCGCTGAAGATCTGAGCCGCGAAAGGGTAGCAGATCATGTCATCGATGTCGCAGAGTCGCAGGTAGTAGCTGTAAATTGTCTCGGTGTAGTCGGCCGTGTCCTTGAAGGGGATCAGCTTCAGGGAGGGGTCCATGGTGTCACGGGTCAGGACGCCCTTGCTCTCGAGGAACGGCAGCAGCGACTCCTCGAGATCAAAGCGGTAGCTGGTGTTGTCCATGTCGAAGACAGCATAGTTGCTCTGATTGGCGTTGGCAGCAATCATGGTGTTCAGCGACGTCGCAGCTTCGGCGGGCCAGTGCTTCAGCTCGGGGCCGGCAGTATGGTTGCTGGCGAAGACGGATGGCGCGGCATTCGCGACGCTGCGGGCGAGAGCCAGCCCGAGGGAGGCGATGAGGGGGTTCATCGAGGTTCTCATGGTGGTCGCAGTAATGACTGTGCAAAGCTAATGTTCTTAAAGGTAGCTTCAGCTTGTCAACACGTCTGGGCCGAGAAAAGTAGGGTGTGATGCCGGCAATTATGAACAACGGGCCGAGAGGGAACGGGAACAGACCGTAGTCAAGAGCGGCCAGGGCCTTGGCTACGTTATAAACGAGCAAGACTCGATTGCAAAATTCGCCCTCAACGTTCGCTTTTTCTCAAAGGGGTCTTTCATGGTTCCTGCTGTTCGTTTACCGCGCTGAGTCTAGTAGACACTGCGGTCGCCAGGGTAATGATGGTCTATGCGAGAGTTGGCGCTGACTGGCGATGGTGTCGCGACGTCGTGCAACATCCACTTTGTGGGGTGGCCAATTTCCCCGGCTTGTCGTAGTCACATTTGTGACGTCGCGCGGGATCAATCAATTATCAATGAAATGAACAACTGATAAGGCTTTCCTAATGCAGTGGGGGGAATTCTGCCGATGCCGGCAACCGCTGAATTCGAGTTTGCACTAATACTCACCTTGTGAAAGCTTCAGAATCGTGAAATCAGATGAATCCGTTCTCAGCCCTACAATATAACGTTGGGGTCCATCTGCGATTTGCCAAGGATGTGCATGTACTTCCTCCCCGACATGGGGTGGACCAGGGTCCTCGGGGAAGTATATGTATCTTTTGCCCAAAGCTTCGAGGTTGGGACAAGAAGCTTCGCCAGTTCAGCATTCTTGAGTAGTCAAGAGCGAGACAACACCTACAACTGCTTTGCTCTGCGAGTTTGCGTCGACTCGAAGATGCGGTATGACCGGTTTCCAAGTCTTCGACTTCGGGTTGTTGACTAGGCAAGATGTCAATATCATCGATGCCCGTGGGAATTTGTGGTCTCAGGAGACGGTATCCTTGTTCATTCATGGAATGAAAGCAAGCTTGAATGCCACTTGATTGCTAGGGTTGAGTGTCAAAGCCGCGAGAAGATGCCCGAAATCTGTTTCCTACGCCCAGGTCCCTCGATTCTAGTACGTCGGCTTCTACATCTCGACTTGTTCTCGCAAAACATCGCAGCTGCACGTCATACTTGTCAGTGCCAGGGTACTTGGCTTCTTTTTCTCCAATTAACGAGCCGAACAAGAAGAAGGCAAGACTGGATTTGAACATTTTCCGGTTCGTCAAATGTCGTTAAGCGGGATGTCGACATCGGCCCATCGGGCATCGGACGATCGGCCGGGTGGCATAACCCCGCAGACCTCACGCAATACCACCCGATCGCCGCTCCAGTCAGGCATTTGGCCCGTCTTTTGGACCGGAAGTTGTCCCGAATATCCTGCCCCCTCAACTTTTGTCACGGGAAGCTTGTTTCAAGCAGCAAATTGTTCCGACGGACCCGTGCGTTTGCAACCCCCCCTCGCTACGACGCTGCAGCTGGCATTTAAAGTGCTAGCCCGATATCCTCGGCCTAAACTCTTGTGAGTACTTTTCCTTTCCTTGATCTAGTTCCCCTCGCATTTATCAACGGCTTCCAACATGGCATCTAGTATTGCCGCCAACAAGCCTGGGGCTGGTACTCCTCCTCCAGCAGAGCGGGTTACATACTCTGAGTCAGATAGTACCACAGAGCTGAACGCTGATAGCGATACCAGTTTATCTGAAGACGGAGTGAAGGCTTTGTCACGATCTAGGCGCAGAATGTCACCATCTACGCCCATCAAAGAGCAGCTCAGTGGCCTATACGAGGAAAACGTTACGGCCAAGATTTTCAGAACAGCCGTGAACGGGCTCATCAACAATGTGAGTCTCAATGGAGCCTGTCGAGTTTCACAAAGTATTAAGAAAGGAAAGAATCCACCCACAGCGTACCCCGAGTATGTGCCTCAGACAGGACCAGAGGCCGGTGAATACCACCTACGGGAAGCTTCATTCTGGACTTGCGGGTTCTTCCCAGGAAACATCTACTCCCTGATTGAGAGATTAGTCAAGTTCCCTCAAACCATGCCAGGGGGAAGTGAGAAGGTCGCACTTCTAGCTGAGCTCTGGTCAATGGGTGCTGCATGGTCAGAGCCTTTACACGAGACGGCTAAACGAACGGACACACATGACATGTCTTTCATGATCCAGCCGTCGATGAGAGTGCGATGGGAGGTTGCACAGGATAAGCAAGCTCTGAACTCCATTATTACTGCTGCCAAGGCTTTACACACTCGTTACAACGACACTGTCGGCGCTATCCGGTCGTGGGACGCCCTCACTCAGCATGGTGTCACAATCACAAGTCTGACAGACGATTTCCTCGTCATTATCGACTCGATGTGCAACCTCGATCTACTCTACTACACTGCATCCCATACCGGAGAGACCTATCTGTGGGATTCTGCCACAAAACACGCGAAGACGTTGATCAAATCAAACCTGCGAGCGGAAAAGGACCCCAGAGGATTGGTGGAGGGACCATTCTACAGCACCATCCATGTTATCAACTTCAATCCCAAAAATGGCGAGATCAAGGAAAGACGTACGGGTCAAGGATACAAAGCCGAATCTACATGGGCAAGGGGTCAGGCCTGGGCGGTCCTTGGGTACGCGCAGACCTTCATGTGGACAGGCGACAAGGAGTTCCTAGATGTTGCTCTCGGGTTGGCTGAATACTTTATCTTCCGCCTCGAAACCTCGCCAAAGTTTGTTGAATTTCCTGTGGAGGGCGAGAACAGAACAAAAGGCCGCTATGTTCCACTCTGGGACTTTGACGCACCTATTGAGGACGAAACAAATCCCTTGAGAGACTCCTCGGCCGGTGTCATCGCCGCCAATGGCATGCTTGTTCTTTCTCAGGCTCTGGCGGGCCAGGGTCTGAACGAAGAAAGTGTGAAATGGCGTGACATGGCTGTCCTTATCGTCAAAGACACCCTGGATTTCTCGTTGGCTGTCGAAAAGGCCGAGTTGATTTTTGAGAAGGGCAACATCACAGCTACCAACACCGAAGAGGCCAAGAACTTCGAGGCCATTTTGAAGAACGCTACAGCGAATCACAACTCCCGTGATCACAAGAGATATTGGGACCATGGCTTGGTATACGGAGATTACTATCTCATTGAATTCGGCAACAGACTACTCAAGATGGGACTGGTTTGAAGCATCGGCAATAGATGTGGGGAATGAGGGCATCTCAATAGACTTCAAATTACAGCTATTCCATTCGTGAGTTGTCCACTGGAGCCCACCCATTTACTGACAAACCCGCATTTTCGGGGTTCGCCGTCTGCGCCGTGAACATCATGTCGTCGAAGCTGATAACTCTGTCCATCTCCATGAACCTTGGATCCATTAACATGTGAGAAATCGTCGATAGTTCATCAGGAGCATCCGCGTCCCTGGGAGTAAACCCCGTCATGGGCAAAGGTGACCCCATAGGTCCGAGCACCGAGCCTTGATGGACTTCGCCAGGCGATTGTTGATTGGGGAACACGGTATGCGATCTCTGCTGAGCATTTGGGGCGACGGTAGCAGCCTGATGAGGGGTCAAAGGACTTGAAGACTGGGGCGCTGCTGGCTTATGAGACGGACGTGAGAAGAGATAATTGAACCGCTGGCTGTTGAAGCCAGGTGGTTGGGCAGACGGGCTGCATCCCTGACCACTGATCCCACTGGAGTATCCAAGCACATCAACAGTGAAGTGAGGATCAGTCTCACATTTGCTGTGAAGATGGCGCAGTTGAGCAGCGTATTTCCCGGCCAGGCATTGGACGTGCTTCTCTCGAAGTATGGGGCCGACCCAGCGTTTAGCCATCTCCTCCAGGCCCTCGACCAAAAGCCAAAACTCAGGAACCAGTTCTGTTTCGGAAGAATACCGCCATTGCACTATAGGTGTTAGAAGACTTCATCGCGGATACGGCGTCGTTCGAAGACTTACCAAGAAGAACCCTGGCACTGATGAATACACAGAAAGCGAACTGGCTGGTGGCCGGGCCATTCCCTGCTGTGTATTTGAGATACTTTTGAGTGATCGTCGCGGTCTCGACGGCTGCAACCTGACAAGTCTCCGCGCTACAAAGGCTTGGAAGCTTCACAACATTCGTCCATCGAGAATCTGGGTACGCTATGCGCTGATGCAGTAGAATCATTGACGTGTTATGCGTAACATGAGCAAGTGTCAGATTTGGGTCCATATTGATTAGTGCAGGTTGTCGAGATATGTTAGAATCCTTCCATTTCTGGGGTAGGAACATCTTCCAGCTGTTGACATGTCAGTATCCGGATGCTGAGAGTCACCAATATTGAAACGTACTGTACTAGGCGTAGATCTAGCTCCTTAAACCTGGTAAGCCAGCTGCTCAGTTCCTGTCTGTCTTGGAAATTGATTTTCTGTTGGAGGAAGTATGTCGTTACTCTACTCAAAGACTCAGTGGCCTCGATGCAGTAGGCAAACGCTCCAACTGTCGTCATATCTACTGAGTTAGGACCGTTCTTGGAATTGGCGGTGACTGGGGTCTGAGGCGGTGCATCGGCTGCGTGCTCTGGACTGGGGTAGTGAGCTGGCAAGAAGGCGATGGAGTTCCCAATCTTGGCTGCAGAACGATCCCAGATGCCGAAATAGGGCGTGATGACGGGCTCTTCCTTGTGCCAAAGACCACCATCTGCAGGAAGTCTGCGATAAACGTCGTCTGATGTCAGGCTCGTGTTCCATCTGAGATGCTTATTAGTGTCCTTCGGTTCTAGGGGTAGGAGAACGCAACGCGCAACACTCGAACAAAGTCTTACCCAGTAGTTACAGAACAAAACCTAGGTAGCCCAAGTTAGCGCATCCTCGACTTCTGAACAAACGCAAATGAGAAACTTGCCTGTCTAAGTTGAAAATGTTCCAAAACACCCTGCGTCGCTCTTCTTCCTCAGTCCAATTTTGGGGTGGGGCTACGGACGGCAACGGTTTCAACAGCGGCTCTTTGTCTCGATGGTTTGACTCGACGCTCAACTGAAGGTACTCTACCGTCCTCGTAAGAGACCCAACAAGTGACCAGGCTTTAGAAGAGTCGCCGTTCCCGATCTTGAGAAAATCAGCTGAGAATAGTTGTGATTCTCATCAGGACATGCTCACGTCATTAAATGCAACGATGATGAGCGCTTGAAGGTTCTCGACGGAGAGATGATCCATCGCATTGAGAATCACGATATTCCTTGACCTGGAAGTCTGGCGCTCGACTTCATGGGCCAGCAATCGAGTCTCAGGGTTATCAACGAAGCGAAGAGCGGCGACCACCATTGCATGGAGAACAACGACCAGGCGTGGGAGTTGCTCCGGGTCATGTACCCGCCGCCGGAATTGAGTCTCATGAAGAATGGGGATCCACGGCTGGATGATGTTGAAGTGTATGTTGATGATGTCTTCTAGTAATTCTGGCGATGGCAGACTTGTGTTGATGTTTTCCAGATCTTCGAGGGGGAATGCAAGGTCAATATTGGGGTTGCCACAGCTGTCAACTCTTCGCCGCTTTCGTGGCTGGTTATGGGGGTGTGAGACAATCTCTAGCCCATCGACCGTGTGTCGTCTGGATGAGCTGGAAGTCGTTGGGGAGAGCACGGCCTGATCAGCAACACCCTCTGGCGTGCCAGCTCGGGAACCAACTCTTGTTTTTGAATTCAGCTTATGTAACTCCCGAGCCAGCAAGGAGAGGATGCCGACGACATTTTGAGACTCGGCGGGTACGCTACTTAGCTGACCATATCCGTTGGAGCCAGAAATGTGCTCTCCTTGGTCATGGGACTTATTCAGCACGGCGTTTTCTAGGACCTCTGAAACACAGTTGTTAGACCGAAAACGCTACGAAGAAACTGCCAACTCACAGACTACGTACCTACTCTGCGGTTCAGACTCTCAACCGCCCCTGGCTTGATACCGGGTTTGTTCTTCTTCAAATCGTAGACACATGGCGAGTCTACGTGGACCCAGTCAGCATGACGTGCTCACAAGCATCGAGCTGAGACAAAAGCGACTCTAACCGGGCGTACAAAACCGACCTACCCAATCGCTTGCAGTGAGAACACGTCGGCTGATCGCGCGAGCAGCGGAGCTTCCGGCGCCGACAGCCCTGGCACGAGGGAACGTCGTTCTCAGATGTCCCCTCGTGGGGCTGCGGTGGTGCCGACCCCGACGTGGTCAAATCCATGGCCTCGAAAGGATCGCCGGGCAGCGGGTTGCCAACGGCAGCGGCCGGCTGTGCGGCGGGCGGACAAGAAGCCGGACGCGGTGTGACTAGGGCTGGCGGGCAACCGTAACAAGCCACAGAAGCGAGAACGCGCGCGCACCGGACGCGATGCAGTAAGCTTCCTCTCGGTTTTGCGTGAGAATCGTCGGGGTGGGAATCGTGCGATGCGACGATGCGACGATGCAGCAGTGGGCAAGAGGGTTGGTTCTCTGTGCTTATGAGGTGGGATTTTGGTGTTGGGTGTGGGGGATCGCTCAGTTCGTTTTCACCGAGGGAACACGAGCACCCACAGGCTCAACCCTGATACATGATCTCACCTCTCTTGTCCTTCACTCTTCTCCTACACAGGACGCGAGGACAATTGCGGATATTCCCCCGCATTCTAGACTCGTGGGACCGGGTTCAGGGTGAGGAGTATAAAGGAGTGGGCAGTCTGGTGGAACGAGGTTGGTGCGGAGAAACTGGAGAGAAGACAGGGGTTGAAGGGAAAAAGCACTCCGGTCCCCTTTCATCCGATGCCCGGCCCCAGGCGAGCATCGTCTTATGCATTACTCCCGCTCGACTACTGGCAGTCTATTTGGAGGGAATTTGACATTTGCCGGTATGGTGCTGTTGAATCAAGTAATTACTCGAGGCACAGCCAGATAAAAGTTGGACGACATCCATATGCGACTCCAATTTTTGTCCCCAGATCCAAGACCCGTGGCCTCGGCTCTACAGTAGACCTCGACAATCACTAGTATCCGGGGTTCAAGACGCTTGAGTCAATAAACAGTCCAGAATGTCTACAACAGCGGACACGGCAGTCGCGGAAGAACCTACTCATCATCAGCATGGGAGGACGGAGCACGCAGTCACCAAGGATGCAGCGGTACCAGCTGTTGCCGCTTCGACGGTAATGGAAGAAGCAGGAGCAACTGAAAACGAGCCGGAGAAGAAGTCGCTTTGGATAGCATGGTTGCACATGTTCAATTGGTACCCATCGCATCTCTCAAAGGAGGAAAAGAAGTTCTTGCGTAAACTAGACGCCTTCCTCCTTACGTTTACATCGCTGGCCTTCTTCCTGAAATGGCTGGACTCTTCCAATATCAACAGCGCTTACGTCTCGGGCATGAAAGAGGAGTTGAAGCTTTACGGCAACGAGTAGGAGTCGCAATGAATTGACAGCCTGGGTATCGTTTTGACAAAGTGAACGCAGATACTCCATGTTCCAAACCTTCTACAACATTGGCTACATCATCTGCCAAGTCCCAGCAATGCTTTTGCTGTCTCGACCGAAATACTCGAGGTACTTTTTACCGACGATGGAAGTATTATGGAGCATCTTGACGTTTGCCCAGAGCAAGCTTCAAAGTGCACCGCAGATTTATGGTACTCGGTTTCTGCTTGGTGTGCTTGAAACTCCCGTTGCAAGCGGTTCACTTTTTATTTTGTCATCTTGGTATAAGCCTGAGGAGCTTTTCAAGCGTGCAGGAGTGTGGTATGTGTAAGTGACTACCTCTTGATATGTCTCGTCATACATGGAATCTCAAGGGTCCAGATCAAATAATATTGGTGTCATGTTTGGCGGGTACCTCCAAGCAGCAGCTTATAAGAACCTGAATGGCGTTCACGGCATGTCGGGCTGGAGGTGGCTGTTTATTATCGATGGATGCATCAGCCTTCCGATTGGAATCATGGGCTACTTCATCTTTCCCGGCATGCCTACCAGCGGAAAGCCATGGTGGCTCACGGAAGAAGAACACGAGATCGGCAAGCGAAGAATGCGAGAGGAAGGCGTCGAAGAGCCTAAGAAGATTTCGGTGCAGATGATCAGGCGTCTCTTCTGCCATTGGCACTGGTATGTCGGCGTGCTGGCATACGTACTGTTCCTGTCTGGGTCTTATCCTCACGGTATGTCACCGCACCATGTCAGAGACAGCTCAAACTTTCGCGCCTCAGTCTACTGACTTTACCCATAGGCCAAATGGCCCTCTGGCTGAAAGACCAAGCGGACAAATGGGGCATCTACACCGTGCCACAAATCAATACCATACCAACAGGGGCGCAAGGTGTTTCGGTCGTGGCGGCAGTGTTGGCAACATCTCTGTGCATGGTGTATCCCACATGGATCATTTTCCAGATCGTGATGGCGATTTTCATGTTCGCGAACATCATCCAGATGGTTTGGTTTGTGCCTCATGGTCTACATTTCCTCTCCTACTACCTCTTTGGCGTCAGCGCAGCCGTAACGCCTATTTTGGTTCCGACGGTGAACTATTGGTTGAAGGATTCGGCTGAAGCACGGGCATTCTGTACTGGAAGTATGCTAGTAAGTCGAAATGCTTTCGACAGCGTCAACATATCAAATTGCTAACGGACTATGTCAGACACTGGGCTTCGCAATCTCCAGCTTCTATCCGCTAGTGGTGTTCCCAGTTGTGGAAGCTCCACGCTGGAAGAAAGGATACATCGTAAACTTTTTCTTCATCCTCGGTTGCTGGCTGTCTCTTTCTCTGGGATTCTTTTTGTATAGCAAGCAAGAGAAACGGAGGAAGCAACAGGAACTGTTTGATGAAGAAATACTGAAGGATGATGATGTCAAACATGTAGACTAGTAGAGCCACAGGCATGGAATGACCGGGTCCATCGATGATTAGAGATTAAGTTGTGCTGATTACGGTGCGAGGAAAGTGTTATACATGCGTCAAGCCGGGAGGCAATCCGGCAACTCGTCCGATGCCCGCCGGAATTTGTGGACCGCCCTTCACCTTGCTCCATAACGACTTTCAAAATAAGACCAGACGACATTGCAACATGCGATTGAGGCTCGTACTGAGACATTGATCCAATATAAACCAATACTTACTCAAAATGCCACCCCTGTCAGGCTTTTCTGATAACCCTCTCCGTACTAGATCGGATCTGACACGGGCCACGATTGCCCTGCTCCGGCCGCTTGTACCCCACTTCTCCCCGGCAAAAGGCCGCATCTGCGTTCCGGTATCCACCGGCACTCATTTTGACGAGACCGCAGCTCAGCTCGAGGGCTTTGCGAGACCGTTATGGGCTGTAGGAGCCCTTCTTCTCGGTGTCGATTCTACTTCGGATCCCGACTTGTCCAAGGCCATTAATGACATTGTTCAGCCATGGATCGACGGCTTCGTCGCGGGGACAGATCCTGAACATCCGGAATACTGGGGGAAAATCAATCATACAGACCAGAGAATGGTAGAGGCTGAGATTGTCGCATTCGCACTGCTATCTGCGCCGGAGAGAATTTTCAGCCCAATGACCGAAGCTGCCAAGAAGAATGTGACCAATTGGCTACGCACGCTGAACGGCATGGAGATGCCAAAGAACAACTGGCGTTGGTTCCGCGTTTTCGGCAACCTCGCTTTATCTAAGGTATGCGGTGTTCCTTTCGAAGATGTCCAAGAAGAGATCAATTCTGATCTCGAGCTGCTGGATACGTTCTACCGCCTGGACGGCTGGTCAGCCGACGGCCCGTGGCAGACACCGGACCAAGCACAAGCCGAGTTCGAGCAGTACAAAGAAACTGGTAGGCGTGATGCGATCGGGATCGGGCGTCAGGCAGACTACTACTCAGGCAGCTTTGCGATACAATTCAGTCAACTACTGTACTCTCGTTTCGCTGCCGACCTTGATCCCAAGAGAGCCAAACTGTATCGCCAGCGAGCGAGGGACTTCGGATCGTCGTGCTGGAAGTACTTCGACATGGATGGTAAGTTGACTTGATTCGAATGCCATTGTCTAACTCACAACTCAATATAGGTGCCGCCATTCCATTCGGGCGGTCTTTGACTTACAGGTTTGCTTGTGGTGGGTACTTTTCTGCCGTTGCTCTTGCAGAAGTCGACGACCTTCCTAGTCCTCTCAACACCCCTGGGGCGTTGAAAGGCTTCTTGTTGAGGCATCTAAGATGGTGGGCTCAGAATTCGCGAGATATATTCAACCCTGGCGGCACTCTCAATATCGGTTGGCTCTATCCGTGAGTCTCCCTCTCTTCCTGTTTCGATCACAACAACACCAAAAGTGGTTATGTTTCGCCAATTCTCTAACTTGAATGCCAGAAACATGTATATGTGCGAGGATTACAACTCCCCACAGTCTCCATATTGGTGTCTCAAGACGCTAATTGCCGTTGGACTTGCCGAAGACCATCCTTTTTGGACAGCTGAAGAAACGCCATATCCCGACAGTGTATCGTCAGACTCAATCACCGTTGTACCGGCACCGCAGCAGATACTTTGCAACCATCTCAAGGGCAATCATCATTTTATGCTTTCTCCGGGTCAATTTGTTGCGTGGCCAATGAAAGCCAGCCAGGCAAAGTACTGCAAGTTCGCGTATTCCTCTGCCTTCGCCTTTTCCGTGCCCACGGGTCCTCTGATCCAACAAATTGCACCTGACAACACTCTAGCTCTCAGCCGAGACGGCGGCCAGACCTGGGCTGTGAAGTGGAAGTCCGAGGAGGTGAGATTCTCAACAGCTTCTGTTGCGGGATCATCTGAAAGAGAAAAAGTGCAGGTAGCAACTGCAAAGTGGTACCCATGGGGAGACAGGGCTGTGAGCGTCGACACAACCTTGGTCCCGCCGACGAACCGCTGGCCGGACTGGCACGTCCGTGTGCATCAGGTAAAGGTTCACCAGAAGCTTCAGACCTTGCACACAGTCGAAGGCGGCTTCGCCATTATGGGGCGGAAGAAATCAGATGGCATGCCTCTTCCGACCCTTGAAGCCGTGCCCGAGAATGCAACCCTGAGCGTCACTGAGGGGGTCTTGCACAACAAAAGCTCCGTATTGGTGCTCTCCTCAGCGGGCGCGAGTGGCATAGTTACAAAGCAACTGTTGGGCGATGCCAAGACGTCCGGATGTTTCCCCCTGAAGCCCGACGCCAACACAAACTTGGCTTGTCAGCGAACCCTGATCCCTGTTGCTTCTCACAGCGTTGCCGGTGGGTTAGAGGCAGGGGGTGGATTTGTTCTAGTGGAGTCCATCTTTGCGATATCCCCTGCAGCGAACGGCGGCTATGTACGGTCGTCGCAAGCAGGTGTGACGAGGCGCTGGCTCGATGCGCCAGTCATTGCGATTGGGTCAATATCACATGAGACTGAAGCAGCAGATGCTATCTTGATACCAGAACTAAGTCTCGGAGAAGAGTGATGAGAATGCCACGCCGCAAGCTTGTTTCTCAGGAAAGATGTAGCATTTCATTCTTGAAACTTAGTAGTGACTGGACGAGGAGAAAGCTGAAGGATATCTAGAAAAGCTCGTGCACACCACGTGGTGTAAGGAATTTAGCCGGAACAGGACTGTCAGGAGCCAACGGGTTTAATAATAAGACATGGGATTCATGGTTATGCGGATAGATATATCGGAGAGCCCGGATGAGTTTAGGCCTAGAGGAGGGGTATTAGGTAGCCCTTAATAGGTCTCTAGCCCCCCCCCCCCCCCCCCTATTAGAGAAAAGGGGGCTAGAGAAGAATATTCGATCTTACGTGCCCCTAAGAGACTGACTTCTTCACTCTGTGCCATACCTGTGTATAACAAGGACCAGGAATCAAAGAAATTAATCATAGGGGTTCACACTGCAAGCGAAACTCACACAGCCTCTAAGAAGTCGGAGAAAGTCCGAAGGAGACAGAACATCGTTACTGAGGCTTGCGAATCATCAAAACAGGTTTGGCGTCAGGACCCGAAGGCCTCGCGACACTCCCATCGCGAGAATCCTAGATCATGCAGCGCACTGGCCGAATATTTGCTAGTGTATGTTCATGGGGCCAGCCGCCAGAGAGACACCTGAAGCTGGTCCATACCGCAAATACGACAAAATCCACTGGGGAACTCGGATCTGGTCCGCTTTTGCCGGAAATCGAAGTGGACCTCAACCCCTTATTCTCTTCCGCGCTGGTCGCATTTATCCACACGCGGCGTTTCTATTGACCCAACTTAGACGACGCACCGAGTCGCCGCATTTCCTCCGGAGCCGGGGATGAGTCGGATGTGCGCAAGGTATGTCGCTCTGCCAAGCGCGTCTGAGGAAATTGGAGACGATATTTATCTTCCAACTCTATTCCAACAGTCATGTTTGGATGAGAACGTCCTTGTGCAATTCCCCTTACAACTCGTGAGAGCATCGCGCTTCCTAGACGACATGGAATGCTCCGACCCCGTCTGGATTATGGGGCCGTCCGGGTGCGCACCGTAGTGGATCCTCCATCTCGGACGGAGACCGTTGCGGCAACTTGCCGGGATTTGGACCAAAACGGGCAAACATGGACTGTCGGCCGGTATCCCTCGATATGGCAGCTTGTTCAACCTTCGCTAACAGCACAGCCATTGCAGCAGGGGAGCTTTGAAGGGGTTACCAACAGGGCGGGCCTAGCCGTCGGCCCGTCGCAGTCAACGGGAATAGTCTTGCAATCCGGCTGGGGCTCCCAGAATGGACGCGAACATATATCATCTAGTTTCCTGCAGTAGCCGTCGTGATGCCTTCTGGACATTCTCTCTTCCTGCAGGTGTCGCAATTGAAGCCAAGGTCATCGTTCGTTCTGCCTTGTGCTATTGTCCTTCGTTTAAGTCCACCGCCCATCAAATTCCTATCATACATCAACCGACTCTCATTGCTTTGTGTAATTTTTGTAACCCTCCTTTTTAGCTTCAGAGCTTTTTCATACGTCTTAATCTTATTATCCGACAATCATGCTTTCCCTCGCTTCGACCCTCTCTCTTCTGGCCGCTGGAGCCTTCCAGGGCGCTTCAGCCTTGGATGCCGCCGGATGGCGCAACCAGAGTATTTACCAGGTCATCACCGATCGCTTCGCCACAAGTGATGGCTCGACCCCGGCATGCGACTCAGCCGTAGGAAAATACTGCGGCGGCACCTGGAAGGGCATCACTAGCAAGCTTGACTACATCCAGAACATTGGCGCCACTGCTATCTGGATTTCACCCATCGTCAAGAACATTGAAGGACTCATCGAAAATGCCGGAGAAGCTTACCACGGCTTCTGGACTCAGGACATTTACCAGCTCAACCAGCACTTTGGTACCGAGGCCGACCTGAAGGAACTGGCCGATGCTCTTCACGCCCGCGGCATGTATCTGATGGTCGACATCGCCCCCAACCACGTCGGTCTGAACGATGACCCGGGCAACTACACCAAGTACGTGCCCTTCAACAAGGCGGAGTACTACCACGATGAGTGCTCCATCAACTGGAACAACCTCAAGTCCGAGCAGCTTTGCTGGCTCGAGGGTCTGCCCGACCTGCGCACTGAGTCCGACTACGTCCGCAAGGTGTACGCCGAGTGGATCAAGGACCTTGTCACCAAGTACTCCATCGACGGCCTTCGCGTCGACACAGCCCTTGAGATCGAGCTTGAATTCTTCACTGAGGGAGGCTTCAGAGATGCTGCTGGTGTCTTCCTCCTTGGCGAGATCAGCCACACGAGCCTGGATACGTTGGCCCCTTATCAACAAGTTATGGACGGGTTTATGGACTACAGCGCCTACCACCAGCTTGCTGCTGCTTTCAAGTCCGTGGAAGCTGATCTGAATACGCTTTACAAGGGTACCAACGACATGGCTACCAGGACCACCATCGACCCATCGCTCTTGGGCTCCTTCGTCGAGAACCACGACCAGCCCCGTTTCCCCAACTTGAACCCCGACATGGCTTTGGCCAAGAACCTGTACGCCTTCTCCATGCTCCGCGACGGCATCCCCATTGTCTACTACGGCCAGGAGCAACACTTCAACGGTGCCACTACGCCCTTCAACCGCGAAGCTCTCTGGCTCGGCAGCTACGACATCAACTCGGAGCTGTACGGCTGGATCCAGCAAGCGAATAAGATCCGCGTACGCGCCGCTGCAGGCAACGCCAACTTCCTGACGACGGACCGCACGCAAGCTGTGTTCTCTTACAGCAGCAAGGACAGCAGCCGCGTCATCGCCTTCCGCAAGGGCCAGCTCTTCTCCATGTACACCAACGGCGGTGTTGACGCTACCAACAACGTCATGTTTTCCATTGCCCGCAATGTCCACAACTACGCCATCGGCTCCGACGTGATCGACGTTGTAAACTGCGAAACCTTCCAGGTGGCCTCTCACGGACGTCTCTGGGTCCAGATGCCCGCCGGTGGCTTGCCCCGTGTCTTCTTGCCCAAGGACCAGGCGGAGGGACTTTGCAACGACGTCAAAGCCCCTCTGTCGAGTGCCACCATCAAGGTCGGCGTGGACAAGAACATGGGTTACAACAAGCGATCTCTTCCGTACGTGACGAGGCTGATGGAGTAAATGGCCCACGCAGTGAGGTCATCTGTCACACGGGCATGCGCATGCGCAATGTTCGCGGTCGCCGTGTGAGGCGGTGTCCCTGACGAGACCAGATGGACATGTTGGTCAAGATGGGTATTCTGTGTATGAAGCACTGAATATAATGTTTAATCCTAACGCAAAATGGCATTTCTGTCGCATGTGAATGATATGCTGTTGAGTTATGGTCAAAGTCCCCAGATGCGGGGAGGACCTAGTTTATCGGGAGAACGAAATTGTTCCCAGTTGCTTGCGATTATCTGGATCGCGGAGTTTGTGGGCGTCGGAGTTTCCACCCAGCCGTCTTGGTAATGTCTAACCAATGACACCTTACAAATCAGCGTAGAGAACGACGGACTTATACCCCGCTGTACAATAATCCTGTCGCGAAGCCCGGGCTCTCTCCGGAGCTCCCTGGAGCTTCCGGCGCCGCACCTGTGACCTGTCTCGCTGAGCTCTACATATAGACCCTTGCCCGCAGCCACTCTCTTTCCGCCGCAATAGACGACTTCCTCCCTGTTGCCCTGCGCCCGTACGTGTACAAATCCAAAGTCTTCAATTTCCACTCAATTAAGAGACGATGGCGCAGAATGGAGCCCTCTCTTGAATGAAAGAGCGTCAGTTTTTGCCAGTTTTCCGAACTTGATCAGTGCAGAACCAAAAATAAGGTCTCGACTTCTACAATCTCCGATTCTTCATCTACGACATCATCACGAACTATTACCCGGAAACCTATAAGGCAGTTCGACGAACTCGTCGTGATCTGCCTCTAAGCGTCGAGACTGTTACGGAGACACTTCCAAAGCAGCTTGGCCCTAACGAGTTGGTAATCACGATCCGTACTGTTTCTCTGAACCCCAAGGACGTTGGCGTGCTACACGACCGCTATCCGATCAAAGTTATCGACGGAGGCATTGTTGCATCTGATTGCGCTGCTGAAGTTGTCGTAGTTGGGCAAGGAGTCCAAGAGTTTCATCTGGGCGACCACGCTGTGCCACTCTTCGACATTAACGACGTTGATGGGGACATCGACGAAAAGCCCTTGGCTTTTGGCGGAGACGTAGACGGAGTTCTGCGAGACTACGCCATAAAACTAATAATAGCCAGACAAACCTGGCGTTTTGATGATGGCAGGCGCAGTCCATCAAGATGGTATTTAGTGTGGACTGTGGATCCAATTTTCCCCCGAGACGAGGGTGCGGGGTTGTTCGTGCGGAGTATCTACCACGGTTACCACCACATCTTCGAGTAAGACGAGGTGTGGCCTAAGTTCAAGTAGCTTTTTCCTGCACGCGGAATTTTGGGTGTTTATTAACGCATTGAGAACAAATTCTTGACCAGAGGAACTAAGAAACAAGACGACGAGCAACCGTGGTCATGGCCCTATCCAGCGCTCGTTTGCTGCGAGGCAAGACTGCTGCTATCACTGGAGGCACTACGGGAATCGGGCGGGCGATTACACTTGAGTATTTGAGACAGGGCGCCAATGTTGCTGTCAATCACTTAGGTCTCAATCGCGATGAAAAGCACCGACAAAGTCTGCTGGAGGAAGCCGAAGATATCAGGAAAAGTGGAAGCAGAGAGCTGCCCACAGGTCAACTGATAGAGCTTGCCGGCGACGTTACCAACCCCGAGACCGGCAAGGCACTGGTTAACGCAGCCGTGCAAAGATGGGGCCGCCTTGACATCTTTGTAGCCAACGCGGGCATTTTCAAAGCGGCCAAGTTTCTTACGTACGTTCGATCCCTGTTATTTCTTATTGGCAGAAATCTCAGAAATCTTCTAAATCAGCCATTCTCAGGCTCGAGAAAGACGTCTTCGATAATAGCATGCGAGTCAACGTCAACGGAGCCTTCTACTCCTGCCAAGCCGCAGCGAATCAAATGGTCAAGCAAGGCCGCGGCGGATCGATCATCGGAGTCTCTTCAATCAGCGCGCTCGTTGGAGGCGGTCTGCAAACTCATTACACACCCACAAAAGCCGCAGTTCTGTCAATGATACAGTCAATGGCGATTGCTCTGGCTAAGGACAAGATTCGGTGCAACGCCCTTTTACCTGGCACAATTCACACTCAACTGGCCGAACCCGACATGCAGAACGAGCAGAAGCGGGATTATTTGCAGAAGCGGATTCCAATGGGTGTTGGGAAGCCGGAGGACTTGGCGGGCCCAGCCGTATTTTTGGCATGTCAGGAAATGAGCGGGTTTATGACAGGCTCTCAAATGCTTGTCGACGGAGGCATGTATGTGAACTTGCAATGAGTTGTTTCATCACTGTGGCAAATCATTTTTCAGGGATTTTCCGAGACGACGCGATGCCACGGCCGCTACATCATCCTAATTCATACTTTCTCTGAATCATTAACACGAAGCACGAGATCCAAAAGAAAACATCCATGGGAAATAGCAGCCAAGAACTATCATGACGGAAATGTGGTGTGGGGGCTTGCCCCGGATTTACCCCGCTTAGTTCGATGCGTCTCCGAAGGGCACTCCGGTTGTTGCGGAATCACTACTTCCAGACATTGGCTGATGTTCAGCTGACGTGACTTGACGAAAAGTATTGTGTTGTTGATATCTGGGGCTCAGAATCTCGTCAAAGTCTCTGAAAGTCGAGGCAACCACAAAGAGATCAACGAAATGGTAGCTAGCGAGGATACAGCACCTCGCTATTTCACCAGAGGTCGATTTTCGCGAGGGCGCGGTTTGAGGAATACGAACGGTTGGTAAGGGTTCTTTGATGCCTCATGGCATTACTAAGATCAGCTAGCATAATACTTGTGTAGGGCTGTGAGCTAACACCATTTTGTAGCCTAACTTGTCGCCGTCGCCATGTCAAGTGCGATGAGAAGAAGCCTGTCTGTGGCGGCTGTGAAAGAAACGAACACGCTTGCGCCTACGTCCCGCGGCGACCGCCTGTGCGAAAACAAGCCAACAGCGGGAATGAGAGTTACGATCAAGACGACAATAACACCGCGCCGCAAGAAGGCAGCTTCCCCCGAAGATCTAGTGGCTCAAAGCCTCCAGCGTTGCTGGCGACTGCAGAACATACAGATCGGGTTTCCTGGCCTACTTCAACAGCGGAAGACCAACCACGTACGGATACCGCAGAAGTTTCGTCGGATCTCCCCCTTGATGTCGGAGAAAACAGTGCGGTCTCGCCAGACTTCGGTGTTCCTGACATATCAAATACTCAACAAGAATCCCCGGCATTGAATTTGGCAGAACCGTGCTCAACGGTTACTCCTCATGCATCGGCAACTACCAGTAGCTCTTACGGGGCCAACCTAGAAAACGCCACCGCAATATGGGTTGATCTCTTGCTTCAAGATGCTGCATTGCAGGAGTTCGATTTTACTGAATTCAATATTGACACGGAAGGCATAGACATCTTTGGGAGTTCAGTTGTTCAATCACCAGCTGTCAGAAAGGCGGTGTCACATCGGCCTGAGGATGCCTCTTCACCGACACCTCTCACTTCCAATACCTACTTGCAAGAGCGAACGTCATGCTTGACCGACTACCAGGACTTTGAAAAGCAATCATGGTACTCGAAAGACTTATTGATAATTTTGCACAACGAGCATGTGGTATTCCAGAATTTTGTGCAGCACATAAGCCAATGGGTTAGTGATTTTCTAGTGTTCCAAGACGCAAAATACACTGACCCTCTTCTTTTGGGCTAAGATGGACTTCTTCGATCCCAAGAGGCCGTTCGGAACGCTTGTTCCTCAACTTGCAGTAAGTCTCTCCTTTCGCCTCTTGGCTCTTTAATATCACTGTTAACCAAAAACCTGGATTGCTCCACAGATGCACAATGTCGGTCTGATGAACGCCATTCTCGCGCTTTCAGCCCGGCATCTCTCCATCAAGGCGGAAGCAGGAGCAGAAAGCTATCAAGATCCAAATGGCGCGTTGAGATATTACTATAAAACATTGCATTACATACAAGAAGCAATGCGGTACGACTCGTACAAGACGAGCTTGGAGCTCCTGGCGACGACTTCAATTATCTCGGCATATGAGATGCTAGACGGGTCCCGGCAGGACTGGGAGAGGCACCTGAAAGGTGTCTTCTGGATCCAGCGCTCCCAAGTAATACATGGCGACTCTCTCGGACTGAAGTCTGCTGTGTGGTGGCATTGGCTGACGCAGGTCAGTTCTAGTTCCAGTGCGTCGTTCATAGTTACATTTAATGTCTTAACTAAGGCTTGTTCAGGATGTATGGGCAGCGTTTCGCGAGAAGCGTCGCCCTTTCACCTTTTGGAGGCCTATGAAAACTCTGGATGGGATGGACCCTTACGAACTCGCATCTCGTTCCGTCTACTTCTTTGCCCAGGTAGTGGCGTTCTGCTCTCATGAAGATACAGAGGCCGGGAAGAACGACCCTCTTGCGAGGATAGCTGCAGCAGAAACACTGAAAGACATGCTGGAGAGTTGGAGGAGGTATCTAACGGTGGAATTTCAGCCGCTCCCCTATGCTAGCTCTGCGGGAGACGCTTTTGAGCCGATATGGATACATTCTCCATCATTCGGTGCGACGCCAACACGCCTCCTGGGATCATTGATACGATGCTAACATGCGCCGGCAGCCGTGGCATTTCAAGTTTACTACTGTGCGCACATACTACTGCTTCTGCATGTCCCAGTGCTAGGGGGACTTGAGCAGTACACTCGACAGCGGAAGAGGTTAATGGAATGCGTCAAAAAGGTGTGTGGAATTGGTATGACACTCTCGGACTACCCTTCGAGTGTTATGTGCTCTCAGTGCCTCTACATAGGTACGTTGCAATATACGAGACTCTCTGGGTCGTCGGAGTTGCTGACTGTCATAGCGGGTATTCCACTAGAAGATGACAAAGAGCGAGCTTGTGTTCTCGGATTGCTGGAAGCTTGCCGCCAACGATCAGGCTGGCCAGTAAAACCGCTTGGCGAGGAACTCAAAGCCAGGTGGGAAATTGCTGAGGCGACTTGATAGACAAATTCCTTCGGGACAAATATGAGAACATGAGCATGTGCTCAACTATCATCCCCTTGCTCTTACAAGTTACAACCATGAGTGGGGTGCGAAACTGTTAGAACAGTAGGATCAAATGATAGATAGTTATATATTAATATTATCACTAAGTTCCTAAATGAATTACTTCATATATACTTAGTAGTTATACCTAGGGAGGCTCTAGCGATATAAATAATTATAAGAGTATTAGCTAAAGGCCTAGATTAGGGAAGGACAAATAGCTTTGCGCGTAAAAGGTAGGTGTATTGAGGTATTGAGAGTATAACTTAGCCTATTCTGCTAGATGCGTGCGGAAGCCCCTTTTAGGATATGCGTATGACTTATGCGCTCGGCCTCCGCTCGGCCTCCGTTCAGCACCCGCTCGGCGCACATATATAATATTTAAATATCCTTTTAATTGCCCCCCTCTCTGAAGCCTTAGGCCCCAAGGCTCTTAGCTCTAAAGCTTATAGGAAATATAGTAAAAGATATTACTTTTACTCTTATAACTTTAACCCACTATAACTCTATGAGTATTAGAGATATAGTAAAAGAGAGATTATATTTAAGTTCTTCTCTTGAATACGCCTCGAATGATGTATATTTTTATACTATTTGGATAGGGTAGAGATATTCTAAATATAAACTTGAAAGAAGAAAAGGTTCAGATACTGCGCCTGCAAAATCCCACAGGATTTATGATCCTACAGGATTATGATCCTACAGGATTTAGAAGGATTTTAAACTCCATGGGATTTATGATCCTAAAGAATTTATAGTCCTAAAGGATTTAGCATCCTATAGAATCCATACTAAGTAAGCGCCTACACTCAGTAAGCGCGTATGCGTCATAAAGTACGTACTAGTTACGCGTTGAAGTACATACTACTGCGAAGTCTTGCGAAAGCTGCAGTTTACATATATCGACCTTTTCCCCGCCTTCTAGCGCTTTAGATTTTGAAGATACACATACAAAATATACATTTTCTGATATCTACATTTTTCCCTCTATCTGAATATCAAGTTATTTTCTAGGACTTATATGGTTTTACTACCTATTTTTTTTGAATATCCTTGTACCTATTCTACCTCTTTGCTCTACTTCTTATTTTATAAGAAGACATTTCCTATGCTAACAAGGCTTAGTCTTTTGAGGTAGCTATAGGCACGTTTAGATACTATCCTATTTAATCCCATTATTTATTTTTAGCATGCTTATTTAAATAATATCCTATTATTACAGTACTTTTACTAATTATTCGCTAAATATTCGCAGCTTATAGTCTTTATATTTTATTCGCTAAATACTTTATTTATTAACAGCTAAATATATTATTAGGGTCGCTAATAGCTAAATACTTCATTAATGAAGCAATAGCTTAGGTACTTCATTTTTTTAAACAGCTAGGTATACTATCTTTTAATAGCTAACTTCACTAAAGTTACTAATAGCTAAATACTTTATTCTATAGATAGCTAAGTATATTATTAGGGTTACTACTAGCTAAATCCTTATTAGCAAAGTAATAGCTTAGATACTCTAATTTTATTAGAGTTACTAATAGCTAGATTCTTTATTAGTAAAGTAACGGCTAAATTTATTATTAATAAGGTAATAGCTTAGTGTTACGGTCAGCTATCCGACAGTAGGGTTCTGCTAACAGAAGCTGAGGGATGACGCTAGGTTGATAGTGTGGTCTTGCTATGCTGTGTGGCTGAATGAATCTTGGGGTTCCAGGAGTATGGTGATTAGTTGTAGTCCTCATAAGGGGGTTGCAGTGTAAGATGAAGCTGAGAGTACCTGTTGGGGTAATCATGAAGTTGATTGCTGAAGAGCTATGGAAGTCTGTTCCTGGGAGTCCCAAGTCTATACTATATATAAGTCCCGAATAGTCCCTGGTCCTGCTGTTGGGTGATCACCTCTGTGCATTAGTGATTGTAATTAGTTGGTAAGACTAACTGATTACTGAGCGCTTCCTTCTGCGCTCTACTGATCATTCTTTATCTTATTATCATGTGACTTATACTATAGTTCTTCTGTGCTGTGGGTATCCCTGGTGTTCCCGTGATCTTGTAGTATAAATGTCTTGTCCTAGTCGTCTGACGCTTAGGTGGGTTAGTTGGTTGTTATCCTTATATAATGGGTTGTAATATCAGGTCTCCCTCTCAAAGGTCTTGTCCTTAAGGCCTAATATAAGTAGGTCGTTGGTCCCAGGTTGGGGATCTATTAATCATACTCCCTGGTTTTTCTATGGTGCTAATACTATGTCAGGTTGCGTTTAAAAATTGAATTTATATTCCGCCTCTACTCTTTGTTATTGCAATTATGCGCTTTATATTGCTAAGTTTAGTATTGTTGTTGATATGCCTTGTTCATATTGTCGTTCGTTAGGGAAGTATTATAAGCTTCTCCCTAGAGGTGAAGTTTGTGGCGAGTGTACTCGCTTGGGGCGTTCGTGTGATGCAGTAGCTGATGCGGTTTGCGCTTATATATATTATTACTATACTGGTATTGGTTGTTTTGCTGATTTATTCTCTAGTTAATTAATTACTAGATAAGGCGGCTCGTTTAGAGGATGCTGAAGTAGTGGAGGAGGAGGTGTTGTATAAAAAGGCTGCTGCCTTACGTGCTGCGCAGGCTAAGTTAGATAAGTCTATGGTGCGGCTGGATTGTTTGAGAAAGTAAAAAAGGATGGTGTTTCATAAAGGTTATAAAGTTACTGAGGAGGAACTGGTGGCTTCTCCCGTGCTGGAGGCTCAGTCTATGGGTAGTTTTGGCGTAGTTGATTTAGATGCGGTCTTAGGGGATTAGAATCCTGGTACCCCGAACTTTCTATTAGGTGAGGCGTCCTAGTTTGCTGGTATCCCTAATTATATAAATGGGTTGGCGTCTTGTGGTTGGTCTTGTTGTGTTGGTCTGACTATAGGATGGGGTTGAATGAACTGGGTCTTGTCTTCGCGCGTCCTCTTGGGTGCGGGTGCTGTTTGTGGTTCATTTGTTGTTTGCTGTTCCCAGTATGTGCGGAGTTGATCTTGTGCGTGTTCGAGGTTTGTGGCTGGTTCCCATGTGTTGTCCTCATGCCCATACCCCTTCCACTTAATGAGGTATTGGGTTTTATTCTTATCTTTAATATAGTTGATGATTCGTTTAATCTCATATTCTGGTTTATTTGATTCCATAATAATGAGGTTATTCATTTGCAATCCTTATGGTGCTAGTTTGAGAAGTGAAATATGAAAGATTAGATGGCACTTTATGGTATCTGGTAGTGAGAGTTTATAGCTAACGTCTAATAGTTTTTTATTAATTTGAAATAGTCTAAGTTTTTTGTAGTCCAATTTATCGCTTAGTCGTTTGGTTTTGATGTTTCATCAAGTGAGGTAGATGCTATCTCCCTCCTTTAGAGTTGGTCCCTCAACTCTTTTCTTGTTGGCGTATTTGCGTATGCGTTCGCGCACGAATTTGAGGTCTTTAGGAAGTTCCTATTGAATTTCTCGAATTTTCTTGATATCTGCCACAGCTCTAAGTGCTGCTGGGCCCTGTCGTGGTTCTCCATATGCGGTGGGGTTGAATCCGTAGTTGAGATAGAATGGTGATTCTTTTGTACTTTCTCCTACTGCACTATTATAGGCGAATTGGGCTATTAGTAGTAGCAATACCTAATCGTCTTATTTGTAATTGACGTAATAGCGTAGGTAGATCTCAAGGATTTAGTTAATTTATTTAGTTTGTCCGTTGGTTTGCGGGTGAAAAGCGGTCGAGAGTTTATGATCAGATCCAAGCTGCGAGATTAGGGATCTCCAGAACTTTGAAGTGAATAGTTTATCTCTGTCTGACACGATTTCTATTGGCATGCTGTGTTGGCTAATGATGGTTTTTAGAAATACGTAACTAAGGTCTTCTGCAGTGCTTGATTCTATATATGGGATAAAGTAGGCGTATTTTGTGAGTTGGTCTATAATAACCAAAATGCTATCGTATTTGGTATTGGTTATTAGTTCTTTTGACTTTGGTAATTTGATAATAAAGTCTAGAGATATGGATTGCTATGCTGCTTCTGGTACTAGTAGTGGTTGAATTTTCCTATAGGGTTAATATTGGCTAGGTTTGCTTTTAGCATAAATTTCGCAGTCTTTGATAGTATTTGCTACTTCCTATTGTGTAGTAGTTTTATTGTAGTGTTGCTGGATGCGTTTCTATATCTTAGTAACGCCTTGGTGTCTATGTGCTGGGGCTGAGTGTATTTCCCTAATGGTTTTAGGGGTTATTCGTCTAGTTGAGCTGGTATTAACCTTCCTAGCTATTATTAAGAGTCTCGTTGCTAGCATAAGGTTTCCGTTTTTATCTTGTTTTAAGATAACTTAAGTTTCCTCTAGTACTAGGACGTCGTGGTCTAATTGGCGGCTGAGGGCGTCGGCTCTGCTGTTTTTGTTTCCTTTCTTGTAGTTGATCTTGAAGTTAAATTTAGATAGGAATTCTGACTATCTGATTTATCGTTTGTTAAGTGCTTTTGAGGTTGTGAAGTGAGAAAGGTTTTTGTGGTTTGTGTATACCTTGACTGGGTGTTTTATTCCTGATAGCTGTGGTCTCCATTCTTTAAATGCTTTGATAATTGCTATAAGTTCCTTGTTATGTATTTAGTAGTTGAGTTTAGGTCTGCTGAACTTTTTTGATATGAAGGTAACTGGTTGTAGTTGATTCTCGTTATCTTATTGTTTGAGTTGTGCGCCTATGGCGAAATCTGAGGCGTTGGTTTCTAATTCGAATGGTTTGTTAGGATTAGGTATAGATAGGATAATATCTTCCTCTACGTGTTGCTTAATCTTTTTGAAGTTGTTTTTAGTGCTCTTTAGTCTATTGGAATATATTGTCTTTCTGGGTTAAGTCCTGGAGTTGTCGGCTTGTTTCGGCGTAGTTCCTGATGAATCTTCGGTAGAAGTTGATGAATCCGAGGAATAATTATACATCCTTAACACAAGTGGGTGTAGGCCAGTCATGGACCGCCTTGATTTTGTCTTTGGATATCTGAATAATCCCTGGGGTAATAGTGAATCTAAGGAATTCGACTTCTTGTTGGTGGAATTTGCTTTTTGCTGGCTTAACTAAGAGTTTCGCTTCTTGTAGTCTTCGCAATACTTCATATACATGCTCCTTATGTTCTTCCAGCGTTTTAGAGAAGATGAGGATGTCATTGAGGTATACTATAATAAACTTATTGAGGCATTATCGGAGTATTTTATTAATCATGGTCTAGAACGTTATAGGGGCGTTAGTGAGTCTGAAGGGCATTACGAGTGTCTCGAAGTGTCTGCATTGTGTTCTGAAAGCTATTTTCCATTCTTCGCCTTCCTTAATGCGGATAAGGTTATAAGCTTCCTTAAGGTTAAGGGCCATAAACTAGTTCGCACTATACAGGAGGTCGCGTAGCTTAGAGATAAGTAGTAATAGGTAACAGTTTTTAATAGTGATATCGTTGAGTTTCTAATAGTCAACGCATAGTCGTTTCTTCCCGTTCTTCTTAGGTATAAAGAGTACTAGATACCCTGCTGGGGATGTTGAGGGTTGAATGAATCCTTTCTTGAGGTTCTCTTCTAGGTAAGCGTTAAGTGCTTCCATTTCTTCTTGATTGAGTCTATAGATTTTTTCAAATGTTGGTTCTTTTCTGGGCTTTAGCTTGATCTCGTGATTATAGCTGCTGTGTTCTGGTAATCTGGTATTGAGTTCTTCAGCAAATAGTTTGTCATACTGCTGGTATTCTGCTGGGATAGATAGCAATTAATCTTCTCTGTCGATGTCTGTTGCTAATAATATCCTGGCGTTTGCATCCTTAATTTGTAGGTAGGCGAGGAATCTTCTTGCTTTAGTTGTTTTGCGAGGTTTATTTGAGGCGCCCTTCTTTGGCTGCTGCTCAGTAACTAAATCCTGGTCCTAATAGAGTTGGCCTGTTCTCTAATCTATCTGTGGGTTATTATTATATAACTATGGTCTTCTAAGGATGACGTTGTATTTGTCTCCTATCTCCGTAATATTGAAGTTTAGTCGCTCATTCCGGCCATGGATCTGCAAAGGGAGTTGCGCGGTCTCCATATTAATACGTCCTCCGCTATACTGGACTTGTTCTCCTTTAATGGTGTTGAGGTTGTAGTAGTCTTTAACTGCTTTCTTGTTCTAGGTTATCTGTTGTCTGTTTACCGTTCTGGGCGAAATAAAGTTTCCTTAGGCTCTACTATCAATCATTGCGGTAATCTATTCTCTGTTAAGTTGTATTTGGACTTGTATGTGCTTGTATTGTTGAGTTTTTTGCGCTATTGCGCTGTATAGGAACCTTGTCGTTTTTGCCTATTATTGTTCTTTGTCAGTAGGTGAGTCTAGTTTTTTGACTGTTGGCGCTGGAGTTATCTCCGCCATGCCTTAGCTTTTTCTTCCAAGTGGATTCAGCATTTATTATTTATATATTAGTTCTATTCCCTATAGGGGTTGTTGAGATATCTCATGGGGTAGTAGCGATATGGTTTGAACAATACTATATTATTATCAATTATTTAGGCTAAGTCCCATATGGGGAGTTGATTCTCTAGGTAGTATTACGTGATGGGTCTAGTGTTATATCTTCGAGGATAGAAGTTATACTCATACTTATTAGCTCAATGTTCATTACAGTGGTCCGTGAGGCACTGAGCCCAGAACACATAATAGTGTTGGTCGTGCATGGGGTTGAGATGGGCATAATCTCCTTCAACCCATGTTGTGAATGAGAGGTTTCTTCTTTTGTATCCAGACATACCATAAAAGGCAATTTCCTAGTCGTCCTAGTGAGAGTTGATCTCCTTCTTATAGAGGTACCTTAAGTAGTCAGCTAGCTCTGATCCAGTTTCTTCAGATAAGGTGTTGTTGATTTCAAATGAGGTTTATTTGATCTATTTTTCTACTTCTAGGTTTAGCTGTCGTTCATCAGTGGTCGTAGCGGATAGTTCATTCCGTTCGGCTCTTCTGGCGTAATAGAGCTCATCTCATCGTTCTCAAGAGGGCTATGTCTCATAGTTCCATGCAGGTCCTCTTGCTACTTGGTCTTTTGTTTCGTCATTAATCTACTAGATTCGCTCAGGGTTGTCCCTGGCATCCTGTCGTCGCTCAATATAGGCTTATAGTGACCCAATCTGTCGTTACCACATGACTTCTTCAGGTTGCATTCTTGCTCATAGCTTGCATGCTTGAAGTCCTTGTTGTAGCCTGGTAATGCGGACTTCGTTATTGATTTCGATATCCACGCCTGAGGGTGTGGGCAATATTTCATTAAGTTGCTCATTAGCTTTCCTCTCTGCTTTTAAGTAGGTTTGGTATCCTACTACTAGGGTACGTGTAGGTGCTGGGGGGACACCAGTAGTATCATATCCTGACTAATGAGGGTTTTTTAGGTACCATCCTGCGTATTCCTTGTGGTCTGCGTGGGTTCCGCACTTATTGTTATAGCAGGTAGTCCAATGAAGTTGTTCGTGAGGTGTGGTTTTAACAGCAAGGCTTGCTTGTCGTTTCTCAGGTACTGGTTAAAAGCGTTCTTTCTTAGGGGATCAATATTTGTAAGCTAGATGTCCCATCTTGTTGCAGTTGTAGCATTGCTTGTCTTTCTTCCAGTTGTCGTTCCGCTTGCTGTCTTTGTGGGCTGCGCTGAGGTCTATAGGTCCGCTATAGTGTCTGTAGGCAGTGGTGTACTGAGGGGCCCTGGGGTTATACCTGTGGTTAGAGGTTTGTTCAGCGCGGTAGTTATTACTAGGTCGGTATTGGTTGCCCTTTCTTCTGTTGTTATTTCGTCCTACTTTATTGTTCCAAGTGGACTATCCTTTGCGTTCAAGGCGTTATTTATAGAGGCGGTTATTGATTTTGACTGTAGTATCTATATATTAGTGGAGTTCTTTGGGATGGTCGAGTTATGCGAGCTCGTCCTTGACTTCTTCCTTTAGGCCTTAGTAGAACTTGGCTATCAGGGCTTCTTCTCCCCAATCTAGCTTGGATGAAATCTATTGGAACTTAGTGGCGTACTTGCTGGCTGATCCCTTTTATGTGAGATTAGTGAGTTTGCGTTTAGCGATTTGTTCTTCGTCCGGGCTTCTAAAGGCTTCCTAAAGTTTTTTCTTAAACTCGCTATACTTCCTAAATACTTTCTGAGTTTCTTCGTCTTGCTGGTTATATAGTCTGCCTAGTTAGTCTCTTATTAATAGTTCAAACTAGGTGAGGGTATCTCCCCTGAGGAAGGATGCAGCTTAGTAAACCTTTGTGGTTTCATCTTGAAATGAGGCGGCGTAGTAATGAAGGTAGGCTTGGGTGCGGGTGAGAAATCCTTGAAGGGTTCCTGGCTCTCCTGAGTATGGAGCAGGTTCTGGGTATTTGGCCTTGGGTCTGTGTTAGGTAGCTAGCTGCGCGTTTTCCTGTTGGAGCTGGAGGATTATGTTGTATATCTGTTGAAGGCTTATTGTTTCCTGGGTGTTCATAGGGGCTGTCTGGGCCTGTTGGTTGTTTGTGGGTCTTGGGGCTGTGGGTTATATGTTCCCAGCACCGTTGGCTTGCTGCGCGTTATTGTTGGGAGTCGACATGATTCCTGTCTTATACTATTTAGTAGCATTAAAGGTTAACTTACTAAATAGGAGTAATTAAAGTGTTATAGTTAGCTATCTGATAGTAGGGTTCTGCTAATAGAAGCTGAGGGATAACGCTAGGTTGATAGTGTGGTCTTGCTATGCTATGTGGCTGAATGAATCTTGGGGTTCCAGGAGTATGGTAATTAGTTGTAGTCCTCATAAGGGGGTTGTAGTGTAAGATGAAGCTGAGAGTACCTGTTGGGGTAATTATGAAGTTGATTGCTGAAGAGCTATGGAAGTCTGTTCCTGGGAGTCCCAAGTCCATACTATATATAAGTCCCAAATAGTCCCTGGTCCTGCTGTTAGGTGATCACCTCTATGTATTAGTGATTGCAATCAGTTGGTAAGACTAACTGATCACTAAGCGCTTCCTTCTGCGCTCCACTGATCATTCTTTATCTTATTATCACGTGACTTATACTATAGTTCTTCCGTGCTGTGGGCATCCCTGGTGTTCCCGTGATCCTGCAGTACAAATGTCCTGTCCTAGTCGTCTGACGCCTAGGTGGGTTGGTTGGTTGTTATCCTTGCATAACGGGTCGTAACACTTAGCGTAGGCTTGCTGTCTGTTTGCCATTTAATAATAGTCTTTAGTCCTACTCTAAGAAGTAGAGGTCTTCTATAGTTATAGCAGCAATACGTGCGGGTTAGTAACTTAGCTGCGCAGGGTCTCTACTACCTATTTATCTTAGCGTAAGCTCTCTACTAGTTTGCTGCTAAGCTTAGTAACTAGTTACTAGGTAACTATACTTATTATATATCATATAAAACTAATTGTTTTAATACTTAGCTAACTTATAGAACTTTTATAAGCTATTTAGTAATCTCCTCTATCACTAAGGTCTCTATAAAAGATTACTAATTATAACTCTAATTATAGTATAGCTCCTAGGCTTACTTAGTAGTAGTAGCTACCTTAAGTAGTATTTAGGTATTAAACTTTTGCTACTTAAGATCCCTCTAGACCTATAGACTTAAACTCAAAAAGAAAATAAATATTGGAACGACGCAGAGGATGCGTGTGAGCAGGCAGCTAAGAACAGCTACCAAAACCAACACAAAACAACCCCTGAACAGAGTCGTGCGCCCTTGGTACTACGCCAGCAAGGGCGACTTACTGCCAAATGGTCCTCGGAGTGAGGGAAACTCATGCAGAGCTAAGGGACTCCTGATCGGAGGCCCCTAGATGGTGAGATATCCCTGGGATATCGCGGAATTAGATCCCATGCCTTGTCGAAGTGATATAACACCCTTAGAATAGAATAGATAGAATAAGATATAATTGTAGTGCGCGTATATGAAGGAAGATATCTATGGAAAAAGAAGGTAAAGAAAGGATAATGCTTCTGTGATGGGAAGAGGGATAGGAAGAAGGATAGGGAGAAGGATAGGGAGAAGGATAGGGAGAAGGATAGGGAGAAGGATAGGGAGAAGGATAGGGAGAAGGATAGGGAGAAGGATGAGAAGAAGGATAGAAAGGAGGAAGAAGGATAGAAAGGAGGAAGAAGGATAGGAAGGAGAAAGAAGGATAGAAAGGAGGATGAAGGATAGAGGATTAGCCCCTATTTATAGGGGGATCAGAGTGCTAACTAAGAAGAAGAAAGCTAAAAGAAAATAAGACAGCTGATCTGTTCGCTGCCCGGCTCCAATATATAGGGTTTATTACCTTATAAGGTGTCCCTAGTGTTACAACCCGTTATGCAAGGATAACAACCAACCAACCCACCTAGGCGTCAGACGACTAGGACAGGACATTTGTACTGCAGGATCACGGGAACACTAGGGATGCCCACGGCACGGAAGAACTATGGTATAAGTCACGTGATGATAAGATAAAGAATGATTAGTGGAGCGCAGAAGGAAGCGCTTAGTGATCAGTTAGTCTTGCCAACTGATCGCAATCACTAATGCATAGAGGTGATCACCCAACAGCAGGACCAGGGACTGTTTGGGACTTATATATAGTATGGACTTGGGACTCCCAAGAACAGACTTCCATAGCTCTTTAGCAATTAACTTCATAATTACCCCAATAGGTACTCTCAGCTTTATCTTATACTATAACCCCCTTATGAGGATTATAACTAATTACTATACTCCTAGAACCCCAAGATTTACTCAGCAATATAGTATAATAAGACCACACTATTAACCTAGCGTTATCCCTTAGCTTCTATTAGTAGAACCCTACTATTAGATAGCTAACTATAATACTTTGATTACTCCTATTTAGTAAGTTAACCTTTAATGCTACTAAATAGTATAAGATAGGAATTATGTCGACTCCTAACAACAACGCGCAGCAAGCTAATAGTGCTGGGAACGTACGACCTATAGCCCCGAGACCCGCGAACAACCAATAGGCCCAGACAGCCCCTACGAACACCTAGGAAATAATAAGCCTTTAATAGATATACGATATAATCCTCTAGCTCCGACAGGAAAACGCGCAGCTAGCTACCCAACACGGACCTAAGGCCAAATACCTAGAACCTGCTCTATACTCAGGAGAGCCAGGAATACTTCAAGGATTTCTCACCCGCACCTAAGCCTACTTTCGTTACTATGCCGCCTCATTTCAAGATGAAACTATAAAGGTTCACTAAGCTGCATCCTTCCTCAGGGGAGATACCCTCGCCTAGTTTAAACCATTAATGAGGGACTAACTAGGTAGACTATATGACTAGTAAGATAAAGAAACTCAGAAGGTATTTGGGAAGTATAGCAAGTTTAAAAAGAAACTTTAGGAAGCCTTTAGAAGCTTGGATGAAGAATGAATCGCTAAATGCAAACTCATTAATCTCACATAGAAAGGATTAGCTAGCAAGTACGCTGCTGAGTTCTAGCAGATTTCATCCAAGCTAGACTGGGGAGAAGAAGCCCTAATAGCTAAGTTCTACTAAGGCCTAAAGGAAGAAGTCAAGGACGAGCTCGCATAACTTAACCATCCCGAAGAGCTCTACTAATATGTGGATACTGCAGTTAAAATTAATAACCGCCTCTATAAATGACGCCTTAAATGCAAAGGATAGTCCACTTGGAATAATAAAGTAGGACGAAACGACAACGGAAGAAAGGGCAACCCATACCGACCTAGTAACAACCACCGCGCTAAATGAACCTCTAACCATAGGTATAACCCCAGGGCCCCTCAGTATACCACTGCCTACAGACACTATAGTAGACCTATAGACCTCAGCGCAGCCTATAAAGATAGTAAGCGGAATGATAACTAGAAGAAAGATAAGCAATACTATAACTATAATAAGATAGGATATCTAGCCTATAAATATTGATCCCCTAAGAAAGAACGCTTTCAACCAGTACCTGAGAAACAATAAGCAAGCCTCGCTATTAAAACCACACCTCACAAACAACTTCATTAGACCACCTGCTATAATAATAAGTGTGGAACCCACGCAGACCACAAGGAACACGCAGGATAGTACCTAAAAAACCCTCATAGGTCAGGATATAATACCACTAGTATCCCCCCAGCACCTATATATACCCTAGCAGTAGGATACTAAACCTACTTAAAGGCAGAGAGGAAAGCCAATGAGCAACTTGATGGAATATTGCACACACCCTCAGGCGTGGACATTAAAATCAATAACGAAGTCCGCATTACCAGGCTATAATAAGGACTTTAAGCATATAAGCTATAAGTAAGAATACAACCTAAAGAAGTCATATAGCAACGATAGATTAGGTTACTATAAGCCTATTGTTACGGTCAGCTATCCGACGGTAGGGTTCTGCTAACAGAAGCTGAGGGATGACGCTAGGTTGATAGTGTGGTCTTGCTGTGCTGGGTTGCTGAATGAATCTTGGGGTTCCAGGAGTATGGTGATTAGTTGTAGTCCTCATAAGGGGGTTATAGTGTAAGATGAAGCTGAGAGTACCTGTTGGGGTAATTACGAAGTTGATTGCTGAAGAGCTATGGAAGTCTGTTCCTGGGAGTCCTAAGTCCATATTATATATAAGTCCCGAATAGTCCCTGGTCCTGCTGTTGGGTGATTACCTCTGTGTATTAGTGATTGCGATCAGTTGGCAAGACCAACTGATCACTGAGCGCTTCCTTCTGCGCTCCACTGATTATTCTTTATCTTATTATCACGTGACTTATACCATAGTTCTTCCGTGCTGTAGGTATCCCTGGTGTTCCTGTGATCCTATAGTATAAATGTTCTGTCCTAGTCGTCTGACGCCTAGGTGGGTTGGTTAGTTGTTATCCTTATATAATAGGTTGTAATATTAGGTCTCCCTCTTAAAGGTCTTATCCTCAAGGCCTAATATAAGTAGGTCGTTAGTTCCAGGTTGGGGATCTGTTAATTGTACTCCCTGGTTTTTCTATGGTGCTGACACTATGTTAGGTTGCGTTCAAAAATCGAATTCATATTCCGCCTCTACTCTTTGTTGTCGCAATTGTGCGCTTTGTATTGCTGAGTTTGGTATTGTTGTTGATATGCCTTGTTTATATTGTTGTTTGTTGGGGAAGCGTTGTAAGCTTCTCTCTGGAGGTGAAGTTTGTGGCGAGTGTACTTGCTTGGGGCGTTTGTGTGATGCGGCGGCTGATGCGGTTTGCGCTTGTATGTGTTGTTACTGTACTGGTGTTGGTTGTTTTGCTGATTTATTCTCTAGTTGATTAATTACTAGATGAGGTGGCTTGTTTAGAGGATGCTGAAGTAGTGGAGGAGGAGGTGTTGTGTAAAAAGGCTGCTGCCTTATGTGCTGCGCAGGCTGAGTTGGATAAGTCTATGGCGCGGCTGGATCGTTTGAGAAAGTAAAAAAGGATGGTGTTTTATAAAGGTCGTGAAGTTACTGAGGAGGAACTAGTAGCTTCTCCCGTGCTGGAGGCTTAGTTTATGGGTGGTTTTAGTGTGGTTGATTTGGATGCGGTCTTAGGGGATTGGAATCCTGGTACCCCGAACTTTCTATTGGGTGAGGCGTCCTAGTTTGCTGGTGTCCCTAGTCGTATGAATGGGTTGGAGTCTTGCGGTTGGTCTTGTTGTGGTGGTCTGATTATTGGTTGGGGTTGGATAAATTGGGTCTTGTCTTCGCGTGTCCTTTTAGGTGCGGGTGCTATTTGTGGTTCGTTTGTTATTTGCTGTTCCCAATATGTGCGGAGTTGATCCTGCGCGTGTTTGAGATTTGTGGCTGGTTCCCATGTGTTGTCCTTATGTCCATATCCCTTCCACTTGATGAGGTATTGGGTTTCATTCTTGTCTTTAATGTGGTTGATGATTTGTTTGATTTCGTATTCTGGTTTATTTGATTCCACGATGATGAGGTTGTTCGTTTGTGATCCCTGTAGTGCTAGTTTGAGAAGTGAAATGTGAAAGATTGGATAGCACTTTATGGTGTCTGGTAGTGAGAGTTTATAGCTGACGTCTGATAGTTTTTTGTCGATTTGAAATGGTCCAAGTTTTTTGTAGTCTAATTTGTTGCTTGGTCGTTTGGTTTTGATGTTTTGTTAAGTGAGGTAGATATTATCTCCCTCCTTTAGAGTTGGTCCCTTAACTCTTTTCTTGTTGGCGTATTTGCGCATGCGTTCGCGCATGAATTTGAGGTCTTTGGGAAGTTCCTGTTAAATTTCTCGAATTTTCTTGATATCTACTATAGCTCTAAGTGCTGCTAGGCCCTGTTGTAGTTCTCTATATGCGGTGGGGTTGAATCTATAGTTGAGATAGAATAGTGATTCTTTTATACTTTCTCCTATTGTACTATTGTAGGCGAATTGGGCTATTAGTAGTAGCGATACCTAATCATCTTGTTTGTAATTGATATAATAGCGTAGGTAGATCTTAAGGATTTGGTTGATTTGTTCTGTTTGTCTGTTAGTTTGCGGGTGAAAGGCGGTTGAGAGTTTATAATTAGATCTAAGCTATGAGATCAGGGATCTCCAGAACTTTGAAGTGAACAGTTTGTCTCTGTCTAACACGATTTCTATTGGCATGCCGTGTTGGCTGATGATGGTTTTCAGAAATGCATAACCAAGGTCTTCTGCAGTGCTTAATTCTATATATGGGATGAAGTAGGCGTATTTCGTGAGTTAGTCTATAATAACTAAAATGCTGTTGTACTTGGTATTAGTTATTGGTTCTTTTAACTTTGGTAATTTGATGATAAAGTCTAGAGATATGGATTGCTATGCTGCTTCTGGTACTGGTAGTGGTTGAATTTTCCCATAGGGTTGATGTTGGCTGGGTTTGCTTTTGGCGCAAATTTCACAGTTTTTGATAGTATTTGCTACTTCCTGTTGTGTAGTAGTTTTGTTATAGTATTGCTGGATGTGTTTCTATGTCTTGGTAACGCCTTGGTGTCCATGTGCTGGGGCTGAGTGTATTTCCCTAATGGTTTTAGGGGTTATTCGTCTAGTTGAGCTGGTATTAACCTTTCTAGCTATTATCAAGAGTCTTATTGCTGGCATAAGGTTTCCGTTCTTATCTTATTTCAAGATAACTTAAGTTTCCTCTAGTACTGGGACGTTGTGGTCTGATTGGCGGCTGAGAGCGTTAGCTCTGCCGTTTTCATTTCCTTTCTTATAATTGATCTCGAAGTTGAATTTGGATAGGAATTCCAACTATCTGATTTGTTATTTGTTAAGTGCTTTTGAGGTTATGAAATGAGAAAGATTCTTATGGTCTATGTATACCTTAACTAGGTGTTTTGTTCCTAATAGCTGTGGTCTCTATTCTTTAAATGCTTTAATAATTGCTATAAGTTCCTTATTGTGTATTTAGTAGTTGAGTTTAGGTCTGCTGAACTTTTTTGATATGAAGGTAACTGGTTGTAGTTAATTCTTATTATCTCGTTGTCCGAGTTGTGCGCCTATGGCGAAATCTGAGGCGTTGGTTTCTAATTCAAATAGTTTATTAGGATTAGGTATAGATAGGATAATATCTTCCTCCACGTGTTGCTTAATCTTTTTGAAGTCGTTTTGGTGCTCTTTGGTCTATTGGAATGTATTGTCTTTCCGGGTCAAGTCCTGGAGTTATCGGCTTGTTTCGGCGTAGTTCCTAATGAATCTTCAGTAGAAGTTAATGAATCTGAGGAATAATTATATATCCTTGATATAAGTAGGTGTAGGCCAGTCATGGACTGCCTTGATTTTGTCTTTGGATATCTGAATAATCCCTGGGGTAATAGTGAATCTAAGGAATTCAACTTCTTGTTGGTGGAATTTGCTTTTCGCTAGCTTAACTAAGAGTTTTACTTCTTGCAGTCTTCGCAGTACTTCGTGTATATGCTCCTTATGTTCTCCCAACGTTTTGGAGAAGATGAGGATATCATTGAGGTATACTACAATAAACTTATTGAGGTATTATCAGAGTGTTTTATCAATCATGGTCTAGAACGTTGCAGGGGCGTTAGTGAGTCCGAAGGGTATTACAAGTGTCTCAAAGTGTCTGCGTCGTGTTCTGAAAGCTATTTTCCATTCTTCGCCCTCCTTAATGCAGATAAGGTTATAAGCTCCCTTAAGGTCAAGGGCCATAAACTAGTTCACACTATACAGGAGGTCGCATAGCTTAGAGATGAGCGGTAATAGGTAATAGTTTTTGATGGTGATGTCGTTGAGTTTCCGGTAGTTAACGCATAGTTGTTTCTTCCTATTCTTCTTAGGTATAAAGAGTACTAGATACCCTGCTGGGGATGTTGAGGGTTGAATGAATCCTTTCTTGAGGTTCTCTTCTAGGTAAGCGTTAAGTGCTTCTATTTCTTCTTGATTAAGTCCGTAGATTTTTTCAAATGTTGGTTCTTTTCCAGGCTTCAGCTTAATCTCGTAATTATAGCTGCTGTGTTCCAGTAATCCGGTGTTAAGTTCTTTGGCGAATAGTTTATTATACTGCTGGTATTCTGCTGGGATAGACAGCAATTGATCTTCTCTGTTGATGTCTGTTGCTGATAACGTCCTGGCGTTTGCGTCCTTAATTTGTAGGTAGGCGAGGAATCTTCTTGCTTTAGTTGTTTTATGAGGTTTATTTGAGGCGCCCTTCTTTGGCTGCTGCTTAGTAACTGAATTCTGGTCCTAATGGAGTTGGCCTATTCTCTAATCTATCTGTGGGTTACTGTTATATAACTATGGTCTTCTAAGGATGATGTCATATTTGTCTCCTATCTCCGTAATATTAAAGTTTAGTCGCTCATTCCGGCCATAGATCTGCAAAGGGAGTTGCGCGGTCTCTATATCAATACGTCCTCCGCTATACTGGACTTGTTCTCCTTTAATGGTGTTGAGGTTGTAGTAGTCTTTAACTGCTTTCTTGTTCCAGGTTATCTGTTGTCTGTTTACCGTTCTAGGTGAAATAAAGTTTCCTTAGGCTCTGCTGTTAATTATTGCGGTAATCTATTCTCTATTAAGTCGTATTTGGACTTGCACATGCTCGTATTGTTGAGTTTTCTGCGCTATTGCGCTGTATAGGAACCTTGTCGTTTTTGCCTGTTGTTATTCCTTATTGGTAGGCGAGTTTAGTTTTTTGACTGTTGGCGCTGGAGTTGCCTCCGCCATGCCTTAGCTTTTTCTTCCAAGTGGATTCAGCATTTGTCGTTCATGCATTGGTTCTATTCCCTGTAGGGGTTATTGAGATATCTCATGGGGTAGTAGCAATATAGTTTGAATAATGCCATATTGTTATCAATTATTTGGGCTAAGTCCCACATGGGGAGTTGATTCTCTAGGTAGTATTGCGTGATGGGTCTAGTGTTGTATCTTTGAGGATAGAAGTCATACTCATACTTGTTAGCTCGATGTTCATTGCAGTGGTCCGTGAGGCACTGAGCCTAGAACACACGATAGTGTTGGTCGTGCATGGGGTTGAGATGGGTATAATCTCCTTTAACCTATGTTATGAATGAGAGGTTTCTTCTTTCGCGTCTGGACATACCATAAAAGGCAATTTCCTAGTTATCCTGGTGAGGGTTGATCTCCTTCTTATAGAGGTACCTTAAGTAGTTAGCTAGCTCTGATCCAGTTTCTTCAGATAAGGTGTCGTTGATTTCAAATGAGGTTTATTTGATCTATTTTTCTACTTCTGGGTTTGGCTGTTATTTATTAGTGGTTGTAGCGGATGGTTTGTTCCGTTTGGCTCTTCTGGCGTGATGGAGCTTATCTCATCATTCTCAAGAGGGCTATGTCTCATAGTTCCATGCAGGTCCTCTTGCTGCTTAGTCTTTTGTTTCGTCATTAATCTGCTGGATTCGCTCAGGGTTGTCCCTAGCATCCTGTCGTCGCTTAATATAGGCTTATAGTGACCTAATCTATCGTTACTACATGACTTCTTCAGGTTGTATTCTTGCTTATAGCTTGTATACTTAAAGTCCTTGTTGTAGCCTAGTAATGCGGACTTTGTTATTAATTTTGATGTCTACGCCTGAGGGTGTGGGCAATATTTCGTTAAGTTGCTCATTAGCTTTCCTCTCTGCCTTTAAGTAGGTTCAGTATCCTACTGCTAGGGTACATATAGGTGCTGGGGGGATACTAGTGGTATTATATCCTGACTAATGAGGGTTTTTTGGGTACTATCCTGTGTGTTCCTTGTGGTCTGCGTGGGTTCCGCACTTGTCGTTATAGCAGGTGGTCTAATGAAGTTATTTGTGAGGTGTGGTTTTAATAGCGAGGCTTGCTTATTATTTCTTGGGTACTGGTTGAAAGCGTTCTTTCTTAGGGGATCGATATTTATAGGCTAGATGTCCCGTCTTGTTGCAGTTGTAGCATTGCTTATCTTTCTTCTAGTTATCGTTCCGCTTGCTGTCTTTATGGGCTGCGCTGAGGTCCATAGGTCCGCTATGGTGTCTGTAGGCAGTGGTATACTGAGGGGCCCTGGGGTTATACCTGTGGTTGGAGGTTTGTTTAGCGCGGTGGTCATTACTAGGTCAGTATTAGTTACCCTTTCTTCTGTTGTTATTTCGTCCTACTTTGTTGTTCTAAGTGGACTATCCTTTGCGTTCAAGGCGTTGTTTATAGAGGCGGTTGTTGATTTTAACTGTAGTATCTATATATTAGTGGAGTTCTTTGGGATGGTTAAGTTATGTGAGCTCGTCCTTGACTTCTTCCTTTAGGCCTTGGTAGAACTTGGTTATTAGGGCTTCTTCTCCCCAATCTAGCTTAGATGAAATCTATTGGAACTTAGTGGCATACTTGCTAGCTAATCCCTTTTATATGAGATTAGTGAGTTTGCGTTTAGCGATTTATTCTTTATTTAGGCTTCTAAAGGCTTCCTGAAGTTTTTTCTCAAACTCGCTATACTTCCTAAATACTTTCTGAGTTTCTTTATCTTGCTGGTTATATGGTCTGCCTAGTTAGTCTCTTATTAATGGTTTAAACTAGGCGAGGGTATCTCCCCTGAGGAAGGATGTAGCTTAGTGAACCTTTATGGTTTTATCTTGAAATGAGGCGGCGTAGTAATGAAGGTAGGCTTGGGTGCGGGTGAGAAATCCTTGAAGGGTTCCTGGCTCTCCTGAGTATAGAGCAGGTTCTGGGTATTTAGCCTTGGGTCTGTGTTGGGTAGCTAGCTGCGCGTTTTCCTATCAGAGCTGGAGGATCATGTTGTATATCTATTGAAGGCTTATTGTTTCCTAGGTGTTTGTAGGGGCTGTCTGGGCCTGTTGGTTGTTTGCGGGTCTTGGGGCTGTAGGTCATATGTTCCCAGCACCGTTGGCTTGCTGCGCGTTGTTATTGGGAGTTAATATAATTCCTATCTTATACTATTTAGTAGTATTAAAGGTTAACTTATTAAATAGGAGTAATTAAAGTATTATAGTTAGCTATCTGATAGTAGGGTTCTACTAATAGAAGCTGAGGGATAACGCTAGGTTAATAGTATGGTCTTGCTATACTGGGTTACTAAATGAATCTTGGGGTTCCAGGAGTATGGTAATCAGTTATAGTCCTCATAAGGGGGTTGCAGTATAAGATAAAGCTAAGAGTACCTATTGGGGTAATCATGAAGTTGATTGCTGAAGAGCTATGGAAGTCTGTTCCTGGGAGTCCCAAGTCCATACTATATATAAGTCCCAAATAGTCCCTGGTCCTGCTGTTAGGTGATCACCTCTATGTATTAGTGATTGCAATCAGTTAGTAAGACTAACTGATCACTGAGCGCTTCCTTCTGCGCTCCACTGATTATTCTTTATCTTATTATCACGTGACTTATACCATAGTTCTTCTGTGCTGTGGGCATCCCTAGTGTTCCCGTGATCCTGCAGTATAAATGTCCTGTCCTAGTCGTCTGACGCCTAGGTGGGTTGGTTGGTTGTTATCCTTGCATAACGGGTCGTAACACCTATATTAAGAGACGACAGGATGCTAGGGACAACCCTAAGCAAATCCAGCAGATTAATAACGAAATAAAAGACTAAGCAGTAAGAGAACCTGTATAGAACTATGAGATATAGCCCTCTTGAGAATAACGAGATAAGCTCCATCACGCTAGAAGAGCTGAACGGAATGAACTATCCGCTATGATAACCAATAAACGGCAGCCAAACCTAGAAGTAGAAAAATAGATTAAATAAACCTCATTTGAAATTAATGATACCTCATCTAAAGGAACTGGATCAGAACTAGCTGACTACTTAAGGCACCTCTATAAGAAGGAGATCAACCCTCACCAGGACGACCAGGAAATTGCCTTTTACAGTGTATCTGGATGCGAAAGAAGAAACCTCTCATTCACAACATGGGTTGAAGGAGATTATGCCTATCTCAACCCCATGTACGACTAACACTATTGTGTGTTCTGGGCTTAGTGCCTCACGGACTACTGTAATGAATACCGAGCTAATAAGTATGAGTATAACTTCTATCCTTAAAGATATGATACTAGACCTATCACGTAATACTACCCGGAGAACCAACTCCCCATGTGGGACTTAGCCTAAATGATTGATAACAATATGGTATTATTCAAACCATATCGTCACTACCCCATGAGATATCTCAACAACCTCTATATGGAATAGAACCAATACATAAATAACAAATGCTGAATCCACTTGGAAGAAAAAGCCAAGGCATAGTGAAGACAACTCCAGCGCCAACAGTCAAAAAACTAAACTCACCTACCGATAAGGAATAACGACAGGCAAAAACGACAAGGTTCCTATGTAGCGCAATAGCGCAAAAAACTCAATAATACAAGCATATATAAGTCCAAATACAACTTAATAGAAAATAGATTACTGCAATAATTAATAGTAGAGCCTAAGGAAACTTTATTTCGCCTAGAATAGTAAACAGACAATAGATAACCTAGAATAAGAAAGCAATTAAAGACTACTACAACCTCAACACCATTAAAGGAGAACAAGTCCAGTACAGCAGAGGACGCATTAATACAGAAACCGCGCAACTCCCTTTGCAGATCTATAGCCGGAATAAGCAACTAAACTTCAATATTACGGAGATAAGAGATAAATACAACATCATCCTCAGAAGACCATAGTTATATAACAGTAACCCACAGATAGATTAGAGAATAGGCCAACTCCATTAGGACCAGGATTCAGTTACTAAGCAGCAGCTAAAAAAGGGCGCCTCAAACGAACCTCGCAAAACAACTAAAGCAAGAAGATTTCTCGCCTACCTACAAATTAAGGACGCAAACGCCAGGACATTATCAGCAATAGATATCAATAGAGAAGATTAATTGCTATCTATTCTAGCAGAATACTAGCAGTATAACAAACTATTCGCTAAAGAACTTAACACCAGGTTACCAGAATATAGCAGCTATAATCATAAGATCAAGCTGAAGCCTAGAAAAGAACCAATATTCGAAAAAATCTATAGACTTAATTAAGAAGAAATAGAAGCACTTAACGCTTACCTAGAAGAGAACCTTAAGAAAGGATTTATTCAACCCTCAACATCCCCAGCAGGGTATCCAGTACTCTTTATACCTAAGAAGAACAGGAAGAAATAACTATGCGTTAACTATCGAAAACTCAATAATATCACCATCAAAAACTATTACCTATTACTGCTTATCTCTAAGCTACGCGACCTCCTATATAGTGCGAACTAGTTTATAGCCCTTAACCTTAAGGGAGCTTACAACCTTATCCGCATTAAGGAAGGCGAAGAATGGAAAACAGCTTTCAGAACACGACGCGGATACTTCAAGACGCTTGTGATGCCCTTCGGACTCACAAACGCCCCTGCAACATTCCAGACCATAATTAATAAAACACTCTAATAATACCTCAATAAGTTTGTTGTAGTATACCTCAATAATATCCTTATCTTCTCCAAAACGTTAGAAAAACATAAGGAGCACATACACGAAGTACTGCAAAGACTACAAAAAGCGAAACTCTTAGTTAAGCTAGCAAAAAGCAAATTCCACTAATAAGAAGTCGAATTCCTTGGATTTACTATTACCCCAGGGATTATTCGGATATCCAAAGACAAAATCAAGGCGGTCCATGACTAGCCTACACCTACTTGTATTAAGGATATATAATTATTCCTCAGATTCATCAACTTCTACTGAAGATTCATTAGGAACTACGCTAAAACAAGCTGATAACTCTAGGACTTAACCCGAAAAGACAATACATTCCAATAGACTAAAGAGCACCAAAACGACTTCAAAAAGATCAAGCAACACGTGGAGGAAGATATTATCCTATCTATACCCAACCCTGACAAACTATTTAAATTAGAAACCGACGCTTCAGACTTCGCTATAGGCGCACAACTCAGATAATGAGATAATGAGAATTAACTATAACCAGTTGCCTTTATATTAAAAAAGTTTAGCAGACCTAAACTTAACTACTAGATATATAATAAGGAACTTATAGCAATTATTAAAGCCTTTAAAGAATAGAGACCACAACTATTAGGAATAAAACACCCAGTTAAGGTGTACATAGACCACAAAAACCTTTCTCACTTCACAACCTCAAAAGCACTTAACAAACGATAAATCAGATAGTTAGAATTCCTATCCAAATTCAACTTCAAGATTAACTACAAGAAAGGAAACGAAAACGGCAGAGCCGACGCTCTCAGCTGCCAATTAGACCACAATATCCCAGTACTAGAGGAAACTCAAGTTATCTTGAAATAAGATAAGAACAGAAACCTTATGCTAGCAATGAGACTCTTAATAATAGCTAGGAAGGTTAATACCAGCTCAACTAGATGAATAACCCCTGAAACTATTAGGGAAATACACTCAGCCCCAGCACATGGACACTAAGGCGTTACTAAGACATAGAAATATATCTAGCAATACTATAACAAAACTACTATATAATAGGAAGTAGCGAATACTATCAAAAACTGCGAAATTTACGCTAAAAGCAAACCTAGCTGATATCAACCCTATGGGAAAATTTAACTACTACTAGTACTAGAAGCAGCATAGCAATCCATATCTCTAGACTTTATTATTAAATTACTAAAGTCAAAAGAACCAATAACTAATACTAAGTATAACAGCATTTTGGTTATTATAGACTAACTCACGAAATACGCCTACTTTATCCTATATATAGAATCAAGCACCGCAGAAGACCTTGGTTATGCCTTTCTAAAAACTATCGTCAGCTAATACAGTATGCTAATAGAAATCATGTCAGATAGAGATAAACTGTTTACTTTAAAGTTCTGGAGATCCCTGATCTCGCAGCTTAGATCTAATCATAAACTCTCAACCGCTTTTCACCTACAAACCAACAGACAAACTAAATAAATTAACTAAACCCTTAAAATCTACCTACGCTATTACATTAATTACAAACAAGACAATTAGGTATCGCTACTACCAATAGCCCAATTCGCCTATAACAGCGCAGTAGGAGAAAGTATAAAAGAATCACTATTCTATCTCAACTACAGATTCAACCCCACTACATATAGAGAACCACAACAGGGCCCAGCAGCACTCAAAGCTATAGCAGATATCAAGAAAATTCGAGAAATTCAACAGGAACTCCCCAAGGACCTCGAATTCATACGCAAACGCATGCGCAAATACGCCAACAAGAAAAGAGTTGAGGGACTAACTCTAAAGGAGGGAGATAGCATCTACCTCACCCAATAAAACATCAAAACTAAATAACTAAGCAACAAATTGGACTATAAAAAACTTAAACTATTTCGAATTAATAAAAAACTATTAGATATTAGTTATAAACTCTCACTACTAGACACCATAAAGTGCTATCTAATCTTTCACATTTCACTTCTCAAACTAGCACCATAAGGATCACAAACAAACAACCTCATTATCATAGAATCAAATAAACCAGAATATAAGATTAAATAAATCATCAACCACATTAAAAATAAGAATAAAACCCAATACCTCATCAAATAGAAGGGGTATAGGCACGAGGACAACACGTGGGAACCAGCTACAAATCTCAAACACACATAAGATCAACTCCGCACATACTGGGAATAGCAAACAACAAACAAACCACAAATAGCACCCGCACCTAAGAGGACACGCGAAAACAAGACCCAGTTTATTTAACCCCATCCTAGGGTTAAACCAACATAATAAGACCAACCACAAGATACTAACCTATTTATATAATTAGGGATACTAGCAAACTAAGACGCCTCACCTAATAGAAAGTTCAGAGTACCAGGATTCCAATCCCCTAAGACTACATCTAAATCCACCACGCCAAAACCACCTATAGACTAAGCCTCTAATACAGGAGAAGCTACTAGTTCCTCCTCAGTAACTTCACAACCTTTACAAAACACCATCCTTTTCTATTTTCTCAAATAATCCAGCCGCACTATAAACTCATCCAACTCAGCCTGCGCAGCACGCAAGGCAGCAGCCTTTTTACATAACACCTCCTCCTCCACTACTTCAGCATCCTCTAAATAAGCCGCCTCATCTAGTAATTAATCAACTAAAGAATAAATCAGTAAAATAACAAATAACAGTATAGTAATAACATATATAAGCGCAAACCGCATTAGCCGCCGCATCGCATGAACACCCCAAGCGAGTACACTCGCCGCAAACTTCACCTCCAGGGAGAAGCTTGCAACGCTTCCCCAATAAATAATAATATAAACAAGGCATATCAGCAATAATACCAAACTCAGCAATATGAAGCGCACGATTGCGATGATGAATAGTAGAGGCGGAATATGAATTCGATTTTTGAACGCGACCTGACATAGTATCAGCACCATGGAAAAACCAGGGAGTACAATTGACGGATCCCCAACCTGGGACTAACAACCTACTTATATTAGGCCTTGAGGATAAGACCTTTGAGAGGGAGACCTAATATTACAACCCATTATATAAGGATAACAACCAACCAACCCACCTAGGCGTCAGACAACTAGGACAGGACATTTATACTATAAGATCACGGGAACACCAGGGATACCCACAGCACGGAAGAACTATAGTATAAGTCACGTAATAATAAAATAAAGAATAATCAGTAGAGCGCAGAAGGAAGCGCTCAGTGATCAGTTAGTCTTACTAACTAATCGCAATTACTGATGCATAGAGGTGATCACCCAACAGCAGGACCAGGGACTATTTGGGACTTATATATAGTATAGACTTGGGACTCCTAAGAACAGACTTCCATAGCTCTTTAGCAATTAACTTCGTGATTACCCCAATAAGTACTCTCAGCTTCATCTTATACTGCGACCCCCTTATGAGGACTATAACTAATCACCATACTCCTGGAACCCCAAGATTCACTCAGCAACACAGCATAGCAAGACCACACTATCAACCTAGCGTCATCCCTCAGCTTCTGTTAGCAGAACCCTACTGTCGGATAGCTGACCGTAACACCTAGGGCTTAGTATATTGCTAACTATTTAGAAAAAGAGCAGAGGGAGCTCTGGTCTTTAAGCCATTTTATTATAAATAGCAAGCTATATAGGTAGCGCTCCTATAGCTCTAGGTCAATATATATTTTGCAAGCAAATACTATAAAGTTAGCCTATATAGTAGCTCTAGTAAAGCTAACTATATAATTACGCTATTATATCTAGAGGGTAGGTAATATCTTTATAAGTGCTTATTAGATATATTAGGTATTAGAAGCCTTAAGTTGAAGGGAGGAATATAAATCCTATATAGTAGTAAGCTAATTAGCTACTTCAGTTGAAACATCGAGATTTCAATTTTGAAGATTTGCAGACGACCCAAGACAGAGTCATAAACCAATCCGAATGGATTACACACATACCAAGCTACTTGGTGCTGGCAAAGTTATGAGCACGCCGTCGTGGGTCGTGGCTGCTGTCGGCTGCAGCCGAATGCTACACCAGATAGCCATCCCGGAGACATGCCGCAGAACATGATTCGTCGCATGCAACTCACGTAACTCTGCTGGCTTACTCTGCGCCGATACCACAGTAATGGCCTCAGTCGTCCCATAGTGGATAGGTGAGCCTACCCTGCACATGCAGCCAAAAGTCCGCCGCCGCCGCCTCGATATTCTACTGCCTCGCTGCATCAGGCCGGCCCTGCAATACTCGGCTTGGCGAAGCGCGGTAAATTAATTCTAGAACGCCCCGCGACAATATTCCTTCCGATATGCTGGAACTATTATGCGAGTGTACGAATGCGTACGTTCGTAGGGCTCGGTGCTGGTCATGGTTTGTGTTGACAAGCGTATCAACCTCCACTCAATCAACGCCACAGCCGCGCCATTGACGAATCAGTCGAGAACCTGCAGAAAACATAGCGTTAACCAATGACCGAGACAGACAAAGGCCTTCATCTTTAATCCACAGCAGTTCATCCAAACATCTCTCCGTCGTGTAAAATGCAGGAATGGAAGCTATGCCTTCCCTTCTTATGGGTTGAACACTTGACGAGGATTCATGAGTATCTACTCTTGTCTGACTAGGCCCAGCTTCATTACCTACATGAGGGACCATCTTGGATGATCTTTACTCATCGAATGGGACGCCTCTTGTTTCCAGGCGTGCCTATGTTTTCTCGTACACTCAACTGCATGCTTACATTGCACCTCCGCAACTACCCAAAACCATTTACCCCTCTAGCTGTTGGTGCTTTGGTCGGCTGTAGGAGGGTTTTCTGCCGTGGCAAATGACCAATTACCGTCGGCTCGGTGTCGGTCGATAATGCATGTACAGGGGCGCGGATCGAATGCACCCCGCAGGCCACGTCTGGCAGGTCATCCGTTTTGTAAACCATGCGGGGTGATACGGATATGTATGGGACGATCACAGAACTTCTGTTGAACAGCTTGATAGCGCAACGTTGATCTGGAAGAATGCAACGTTGTTGGGGGTAAATTGGGTGAGGAGGTGAGGAGATAGCAGTACATCCCCATGGCGGACGACCTATCTCGCCCGATAGCTGGACCGAGGCCCCGGCTCCCCCGCCTTTACGTCCGCCACCAACTCTAAGCGGAACACGAGAGTTCCGACATATATTGTCGGAGCAGGTCCCGCGCTCTGGAAGATGGGCACGATTCTGCTCGGCGCTGTGTCTTTGTCTGAGTATCTGTGCTAACATCCCTGGCTTGAGCGGCATATCGGGGTGGGGCACAAAATAAATCATGTCCGGGAAAGTGGAGGTCACGGAGGACGGGCCGTCCCCGGCGCCGGAAGACATTGAGAAGATCCCCGCCAAGGTCCACTCCAACGAACGCATCGGTGACCAGATATCCCACGAGAAGCTCGAAGAATTGGCCCCAAACGGAGAGCATGAGTACGTTCTAGAGAAGATCAATGGCATGACCGAGGAGGAGGCCATCGACATCATCGAGGAGGCGGTGAAATTCTTCAAGGACGACTGGAACTTCCCCTCTGATATGAGAGAGCGTATGAAGAGGCTTCTCCAAGGCCAAAAGTCTTACGGGGAGTTTTATGATCGAGACCTAAGAATTGACGCCGTCATGATCCGCTACTCTTCGCCTTACCCTGGCGTTCGCGCCGTTGCCGAGATTATCGACGACCAGAGCGTCCCGATTGAGACTTTCAGAGCTTACTTTCTGGGAATTGGCTGGGCCGTCATCGGCACCTTCATCTCCACATTTTTCAACTCCAGGTTTCCGGCCATCAGTGAGTCTATTCCAAATTGTCAACACCGTTGAAGCTTGCCAGTTGTGTTGTTTACTGAGCTTCTCGGCTGACAAAAACGTTGTTTAGCGCTTAGCGGTCAAGTTATCCAGATCCTTCTGTTTCCCTGCGCCAAGGTTCTCGAGTTCATCTTGCCAGACTGGGGAGTCACCGTCTTTGGCGTTCGTCATTCTTTGAACCCCGGTCCATGGACCTTCAAAGAACAAATGTTTGCAACCATCACATACAACATCGCGATTTACACCACAAACAGCTACGGGATGATCCTCGTCCAAAAGTCTCCAGTCTATTACGGCCTCAAGTTCGTTAACTTCGGCTACCAAATCATGCTAACCCTCTTCGTGCAACTGATGGGCATGGGTTTTGCGGGATACTTGCGACGGTTCAGTGTGTATCCCGTCAAGGCGCTTTGGCCGACGATCCTTCCAACGATCGCCATGAACCGAGCCCTCACTCGACCTGAACCGACAGAAAACATCAACGGGTGGACCATCTCCCGCTACAAATTCTTCTACGTCTGCACAATCTGCATGTTCTTTTACTACTGGCTGCCCGGGTATCTGTTCACCGCACTGGCGACTTTCAACTGGATGACATGGATCTCCCCCACAAATGTTACCCTCGCGATCATCACCGGTTCATCGCTAGGCCTGGGATTATTCAATCCCATCACCACCTTCGACTGGAATATTGCTACATCTTCGTATGCGGCGCTCTCCATGCCCTTCTTCGCCACGTGCACGCAATACTGCGGCGCGATTCTCGGAGGAGTCATCATTCTCGGAATCTACTACACCAACATGTACAATACGGCGTACCTTCCCATCAACTCGTCGTCTCCTTTTGCAAACGACGGGACGCCGTATGTTGTGCAGAATGTGGTCGTCGACAACAAGCTGAACGAGACCCTCTATCAAGACTACTCGCCCCCATTCTACTCTGCCGGGTATCTCATCACTGTTGGCGGCAACTACTGCTTCTATCCCATCTACTTCCTCTACATCATGGGTTGGTCTTCTCGCTTCCAGTCCCCTTTCGCGTCTCGGCTAACGATGTCCAGGCAATCAGTGGAAGACGATTTCGGCAGCGTACGTTGACTTTTACAAAGGTCTACGGTACAAGAAAGGCAACTATGATGGTGCCATTGATGTCCACAGTCGACTTATGGCCAAGTACAAAGAAGTGCCAGACTGGTGGTTCTTGCTGATCCTCGTCGCTGCCATCATTGTCTCTTGCATCTTCCTCAGCATATATCCACTGGACACGCCAATCTGGATCGTGTTCCTAATGATCGCCATTAACCTGGTATTCGCAGTCCCCCTCTCTTTCCTCTCAGCAACCACCGGAACGAACCTCGGACTCGGGGCCCTGATTCAGGTTATCACCGGTTACATGCTCCCCGGCAACACCAACGCCTTTCTCTTCTCCCAGACGCTCGGTTCGTGGGCTCTCGCAGGTTATGGAGACAACTATGTCCAGGACCAAAAGATGGCCCACTACACCAAGATCGCCCCACGAGCCGTCTTCCGCAGCCAGATCGGAACGATCATCATCACATGTTTCGTAGCGGTCGCGACGCAGAACTTCATTCTTGAGAATGTCAAGGGTCTATGTACCCCCACCCAGCCAAGTCGATTCACGTGCGCCAATGATGGAGCGCCTCTGTACACCAATTCACTGGTGAGTTTTCCTGATGTCGACATGCCGCCAAGCAGGACCGAGATAGACGGACGTGCTAACAATCTCCCAGATGTGGGGCTTGCTTGGCTCTGAACGCATGTTTGTCGCCTTCTACCCGATTCTCAAGTGTGAGTGAAGCCGTCCCGCCTTGCTGTCTCGATCATCTCACTGACAAGACCGCAAAGGGTGCTTCCTGATTGGAACCCTCATTGCCATTGTATTCCTGGTCGGTCAGGGGTACGGCCCGAAATACCTACCCGGCGTACGAGAAAAGCTCCGGGTCAAGCTTCGGCCCAAGACGTTCGCTCTCCTCGACCGGACCCTGTTCCCATTCGTCGCGTCTCTTCTGTGGTTGAATCCAGTTCTCGTCATCCAGGGCATTCAGCACTGGGCGCCCTCCAACCTGTCATACAAGACGCCTGGCATGATCCTGGGTTTCATCTTCATGTACTGGCTGCCAAGACACAGGCTGGCGTGGTGGGAAAAGTACAACTACGTGCTCTCGGCAGCCTTGACTGCAGGTGTGGCTGTCTCGGCGCTGCTCATGTTTTTCGCAGTGGGATATAACCCGATATCCTTGAAGTGGTGGGGAAACACCGTTAGCGGTGCGGGAGTTGACGGCAGCCAAGTCGGAATTCTTCCAATCCCAGACAGGGGCTACTTCGGACCACAGAAAGGATCTTTCTAAATCCGCGGGCGCGGGGGACTGTAGCAAGATATCGGTGCGGAATCATCCTGGAACAATGAGTTTGTTCGGCCACGGCTTTGTGTCGGATTCTCCGGACTCGGGCGGAGAGGAGCCCCGTGGGTTCCGGAGGCGGTGGAGCTATCACGAGACCTTGGCTCAATGCGCCAGTCTGGCGCTGCTGTATGACATTGAGAGGCAAGCCCCTTGATTCCGAGAACACCGATACAGCTTGTAACCACACATCGGCGTATTTAAGACTGGTGTAGGGTCACAATCGAGATATCGATCTATGTGCACATGTGGAAGCTTGTTTGATGCTATGTACATATGTATGTATCTGGTGAAGTATAGACAAGAAGATGAACTCGAAATTTGACAATGCTAAGCCCAATCCAAATGTGAACGCCATTTGATCCACAGCAGAACTGCATGCAACCGAAGCGTGATTTGATTTGAGTCATGACTTCAACCATTTTCGTTTGTGAACTGTGACGTTTACTGCTTGTCAAAAAGGTAAACGTTTTGCTCGAGCTGGCGGGTATTAAGCTGCGTCGAGTCAGCAAACGTCTCACTACTATTTGGTGGTTTCGATGTGACTCACGAAGCTCATACTGATGTTCTGCAGGTTGGTAGCACCCATCTGAGCGCCATTACGGACGATCTCCGTCTTCATGATGTTAATAGCCTTGGTGACACCCTCGAGTCCGTAGCAGTTGGCGTACATGAAGTTGGCTCAAGGTTAGTATCTATCACAACTGAATCTGCCAGCAAGATGACTTACGGACGACCCATGCCGACCGCCTTGACACCGAGAGCAAGCAGCTTCAGAACGTCGTTTCCGTAGCGGATACCGCTGTCGGCAATGACGTCGACCGTCTCGAAGACTTCTGGGGCGTTGCGGTAGATCTCGTAGGCAATCTCAAGGGGGCTGGGGGTGTGGTCAAGCTGACGGCCGCCGTGGTTGGAAATGTAGATGGCCTTGGCGCCCTTCTCGACGGCAAGGAGAGCCTCTTCGGCGGTAGTGATACCCTTGAGAATAATGGGCAGCTTGGTCTGGTTCTTCATCTGGTCGTAGATGTCCCAGGTCAGTGCAGAAGAGACAGAGTTCGCGTTGGTGGTGTCGTAGCGGGCGGCGCGATGGCGGACGGAGTCACCGGGGGCATCGATGGTCCATACGATAGCCTTGGCACCGGTGGCCTCGGCGCGGCGAATGTTCTCCCAGGTGACGGACAGGTTGACGTTGGTGTAGATCTGCTGGAAGATGACCTGGGGACCGTTGAGGGTGTTGTTGACCTTGCCGGTTGCGATCTCCTCGATGGACTTGGAGGCGTACATGGAAGGCTGTCAGGAATGTGTAGTGCTCATCCATTACACGAGCTCATGGCCCGTGAAACTTACGACGTAGAGGATGTTCTCGTTACCGGCGGCGCGGACAAGATTCAGCTCGGCAGCCTCGTCTCCGTAGGCAGCACGGGCAGCAGGGGCAATGAAGATGGGGGCGCTGAAGTTGTAGCCGAGAATGGTGGTACTGTTCAGCCGATTTAGCATGTGCAGCGTCACCGTATATGCTGTTGAAGGCATACGCCATGGTCTCGTTCAGCTTGGTGACATCGCTCAGGTGCTTGGAGCGAAGCTGGACCTTCTGCCAGACATCGAGGTTGTGGCGGTAGCTGAACTCTCCGGCAGTACCAGTGCGGTAGAAAGAGTACTTCTGGTTGTCGAGCTTCTGACGGGCAGCCCAGTCGAAGTCGGGAATGGCACGGATGTCCTTGAGGAGGGGCTGAGTGCCCTTGGTGTAGTTGGTGCCGTCGAGGTAAGTCACAAAACCAGTGTCAACTTCGTTCTCCCAGGGCTCAGCCGCGAAAGCAGCGGCGGCGAACTGCGCGGCGATGAAAAGCGAGGAACGCATTGTGAGCTTTTGCTGTAAAGACCGTTGAAAGGAGTGGATGGAAGTGAGTGTAGATCTTCGCCTAGGAGAGCTGGTGTTTCCTCTACCGCTACAGCGACACATGCCAGACTTATATGTCTTTCCCTCTCTACGTGCTGCACCCCTTCCTGTCCCACGATGATCTCCATCAAGACCATTGACTTTGATATCGGTGCATTCTATCCTCGGGCGGCCTCAGGGCTGTGCCGCATGTTTCTCAGAGAGGGCAGGTACCGGTTCATCTCAAGCCTTTCCTAAGTAGTAAACACAAGGGCCTTGTTCGAGTCAACGGAAAAGTTGAGGGCCACTACATGAGTCGAGAGAGGAGAAAGCTAACCCGCCGACTGGCTGGTCACGATCTAATCTAATCAATCCGAGATACCCGGCAGCCTGGGTTCCTTGGCTGAGACAGTTGCGCCTCCGTGGGGGGTCTGCTCAGTCATCCTTAGTAATGACAAGGCGAGACTGCTTGTTGCTTTTCGAGCCCGTCCATGAGGACCTCGACTTTCCTAGAATGGACAACTGTGGCGCCTTCACACACATGCTAGGCAGGGATCAACTGTCACCGTTGTCGGAACACCAGGGCCATGGTTTGTTGAACAAGAGACAAGAACCCACAATGAGGTAAATCCTCTAAGCGAGTTGGTAAATACCATCCTAGTAGGGAGAATCAACCGAGTTGATCGAAGTTCTGGCCCAAGACGGAAATGAGGATTCCTCACTGATAACCAAGATTGCGAGATGCCAAGACATGCCAGAGACCTGCCAGAGACAGCAGGCTGGTAACTTCGTTCTTGGTCTCCTGAGTCCTGACAGCAGAACGCCTTGGCAGCCCAAGGAGTCCGGTGACAGGAAACAGCTTGTGCGACAGGACGGAAGCGTTTGCTTCTTTGGCAATGGTCTGGTTCATGCACGCTTTCTCTCTGTCTAAATGCACACAAAACCCGGAAGTGGGTTTTTCGACGAACTTCGGATGAACCGGAGCCGAGAGAAGAGATGAAATTAGACTCTGGCTTCTAGGGGGAGAGTGGGCCCTCAACTAGAATAATGTGAAGGATCTGTTCTCGATAGAAAGCTTGGCGCGGCTGTAAAATGCTTCCTTGTCGGTCTTTACCCGCTTCTCTGGAATCTTCAACTAGTCTAGTTGAATTCCCCAGGGGGAGCCCGCCAAGGGTCGACGCAGACTGCTGCAGAAGTTGTCCAATTAAGTGTTACAACCCGTTATGCAAGGATAACAACCAACCAAACCACCTAGGCATCAGATAGCTAGGGCAGGACATTTGTACTATAGGATCATGGGAATATCAGGATGCTTATAGTATAGAAGAACTATAGTATAAGTTACGTAATAATAAGATAAGACTGAGCGTGTAGTGAGAACTACTAAGCGCTCACCCGCAACCACTAAGCGCTCACCTATAGTTACTAAGCGATTACTAGTACCTAATTAGTGATTAGTAATGAGGGTAAAAAGGACTATTTAGAACTTATATATAGTATAGACTTAGGACTCCTAAGAACAGACTTCTATAGCTCTTTAGCAATTAACTTCATAATTACCCTAATAGGTACTCTTAGCTTCATCTTATACTATAA
>JAXCEF010000259.1:0-77312 GCA_037178605.1 Colletotrichum euphorbiae
CCCCCCCTCACTAAAACTACTCAACTTTTAACTATAATCTTCTAAACCCCTTCCTTTAATTAATTTAATTATACCTTAGTATATTAGGTCTGCAAATCAGTTGTTCCTACCTCGCCTATAGTCTAAATATAGTATTTCATAATAGGGAAGGTTATTTTTTATAATGATGAGAGACTAGATACTAGTATTTAGTAGCTTTAGACCTTAAACCTTCTTTTGCTTAATATTAGATAGTTAACCTATCCTGCGCCTGCTATACCTAATAGAAGCTGATTTTGGACTTAAGCAGATATAATTAGAGATATCCTGGGCGTTGGGCCGGGCGGAACTATAAGACTTTAGCTACTAATAATTCATTATAGTATACCCCTACCTCCTAGAGAGTTACTTATTAGCTAGATATATCCTTCTGACCTTATAATAAGATGCACGCTTATTAAGCACTAGTCTAGTACTTTGAAAGCACTATGCAAGTGGGTGCTTCCTTCTGAAATGCAGTATGTTGCGGCTAGAATATTTAATGCTATTAGTGCTTTAGAGGATGAGGCTCTAATGCGGCCTAATAATATTACTATAGTTATTTGCTACACTATTAGATAAGTTAAATATAGTTAGCTATTTTGATATTATGTGATTGGAGGTATAGAGGAAGATTTTAATAATAGAGACTTTTGAGATAGCGCGGAGGCGGAATTGAAGTTAGAAATAGCAGACATCCTTTTAATCTACCTAGTTACTGCTACTAGGAGGGTAGTAATCTTTTTAGGTCTGCTAATTAACTTGTGAGATAGAAGGAGCTAGTTTTATAGTAATTAGTAGTTAAGGGGAGGAGTAGAGGATAGGTTGTAGTTAATAGTCTTTATTGTAATAAGCCTTTTATAAGGCTAAGGAGCTAATATTTCTAAAGTCTTTATATAATAACTACGCCTCATACCTACTATATATGCAGACCCTCTACTATGGATATTGGGTTTATATCTTATTGACTAGGTCAGGATATTCTTGTAGACTGGGATTTTAGTACTAATAAAAGGACCACTAATAGCGAGAAAGATTAATTAGGTTAACTAATTATTAGCTACTTTTATTAATAAAAAGCTACCTCCTGGATACTAGATATTAATTGAGGCAGATAGCCTTAACTGAGATATAGCTTATAAACTTAAGGATAGTATCCTTAAAGAAAAGGGCCTAGAAATGCAATCAAAGTGGGAAAAGAAGTATAATTATAACTTTAAAGATTAAAATCCCCCTGCGACTAACGATAAAGATGTTGACTCTCCTGGCCCTAGCGTAGGAGATTTGTAGACCTAATAACTAGATAACGCTATAGAAACTGAAAAAATGAAGCTATTAATAGAGTTTAACACTATTTAGAACACTAAGATAAGAGACGTAATTAAGTAGTTTTTAAGGATAAATAAGTAATAGTAACTAATTAACTTAATATAATATATTAGTATGCTTAGGTCTATAAAACTATTAATAATATCTTACCTTATGCCCTTCTCTTATAATTAAGTTTATTATAACTACTATAATAATATAGCTAACTTTAAGTGTACTGGACCTGGACTTAACTCCATACTAAATAAAGATAACCCCATTCCTATAGTACCCTAGTATATTAGAGGTAATAAAGAGTCTGTAAATTATCTAGCAGTATAATATAGAAAAGGGTTATAAATTACTATAGCAGATTATACTAACTATTTATTTAATATCTATAATACGTAAGGGACCTTAATCTTAGAATAAAATATAGATAGTTGCGATCTTATAGGGTTGCTGCGTATAGTAATTAGAGGCTTCCCTTATAAGCATTATATCCCTCCTTATAGCATACCCTAGGTACTAGGCGAAACCCCTAATAAGACTTTAGTGGAAGCTATGGACCTAGACCTAAAAAACGAGATCTATAATGCGACTATAGTTATTTTATTCCTGAATTATAGCAATATATATTGAGCATTAATTATAGTGGACTAAGTATAGGGCTGTAGCTACTACTAGGATTTAGCATTAGACTTATAAAGTAACTAGAGGTTTATAGATACTATAAATAACCTCAAAGAGTAATATAAGGTATTAGGAGCCCCTAATTAGTGATTATAAATCTTATTAACTAGCTAGTATATTAATAACTCTATATAATAATAAGATAGGTTTATATATAGACTTTAATGCATTAAGTAGGCTCAGGCGTTTATCTGGGAAGGTTTCCTATTACCTCAGTATAGCTAAATAGTCCAGAGGGATCCTACTGCTTTCCTAGAGTCTGATATCCTGTTAGTTAATTAGTATATCTCTACTATTACTTTGGAGTTTTGCGATATACCTATTAAAAGTAGGTTAGCACTAAGAGATATTAATATCTCCTAGGAAGACTTTAAAAAATCACTATTCTTCCCCCAGCTTCACATTATATCTAGCCCTATAGATAGTTAGCCTCCTATTAGTAATAATAATAATATTATTCTCTCTCTAACTTAGGAGCCCCCTTTTGGTTATTGCAGTCCGCTCCCGTCTGCGCTTATACTGGGGCCTATATCTATATTACTATAGTTACCAAATTTGCTATTATTTAAAATATCTAATAGAGAGCTTAATTATTTTAGATACTAAATTGAAGATTAATGGTTATAGAGCTCCGACTTTATTCTAAGACCTATAAGGCCTTTTAGGACTTTATTAGTAGATCTATTAAGTTATTCTAATTAACCTGAAGCCTTAAATAAATATAATTGCGATTATGAGGACTATATATAATAATAAGTGGATTAGTGGGATTAGATTGAATAGAATATGCTTAAGGGGGTGTATTACTATAACTCCTTGCACCCGCCTTAATGGGGAGGATGGTTTTAGTTATATTAGGGGTTGGAATGGGATAAGGTATATAAGGAGGAGCTAGAAAAGGAGAGGTAGTTGTTGAGGTATGAACTGAGGCAGAAGGTGAAAGCTAATGATGGCCCCGTTTTGTAGTAAGACCGCCTACTATGAAGGAGATGGTGAAATAAGTCTGTTAATGGGGCTCTGTATGGTAGTATTTCTTTTGTTTCTTTTGTTTTTAATTGGTTGTTGAGACTCCCTATAGGGGTCCTTCAGTGAGTCTTGAGGGGATGATTGGAATGGGATAGGTGTTACGGTCAGCTATCCGACAGTAGGGTTCTGCTAACAGAAGCTGAGGGATGACGCTAGGTTGATAGTGTGGTCTTGCTATGCCGTGTTGCTGAATGAATCTTGGGGTTCCAGGAGTATGGTGATTAGTTGTAGTCCTCGTAAGGGGGTTGTAGTATAAGATAAAGCTGAGAGTACCTGTTGGGGTAATCACGAAGTTAATTGCTGAAGAGCTATGGAAGCCTGTTCTTGGGAGTCCTAAGTCTATACTATATATAAGTCCCAAATAGTCCCTGGTCCTGCTATTAGGTGATTACCTCTATGTATTAGTAATTGTGATTAGTTGGTAAGACTAACTAATTACTGAGCGCTTTCTTCTGCGCTCTACTGATTACTCTTTATCTTATCGTCATGTGACTTATACTATAGTTCTTCTATACTGTGGGCATCCCTAGTATTCCCGTGATCCTATAGTATAAATATCCTGTCCTAGTCGTTTGCTGCTTAGGTGGTTTGGTTAGTTATTATCCTTATATAATGGGTCGTAATATTAGGTCTCCCTTCCAAAGGTCTTATCCTTAAGACCTAATATAAGTAGGTTGTTAGTCCCAGGTTGGGGATCTATTAATTATACTCTCTGGTTTTTTCATAGTGCTAATACTATATCAGGTTGCATTCAAAAATCGAATTCATATTCCGCCTCTACTATTTGTTGTCGCAATTGTGCGCTTTATATTGCTGAGTTTGGTATTATTGCTGATATGCCTTATTTATATTATTATTTGTTAGGGAAGCGTTATAAGCTTCTCCCTGGAGGTGAAGTTTGTAGCGAGTGTACTTGCTTGGGGCGTTTATGTAATATGGCGGCTGATGTGGTTTGCGCTTGTATGTGTTGTTGCTATACTATTATTTGTTGTTTTGCTGATTTGTTCTTTAGTTGATTAATTGCTAGATGAGGCGGCTTGTTTAGAGGATGCTGAAGTAGTGGAGGAGGAGGTGTTATATAAAAAGGCTGCTGCCTTGCGTGCTGCGCAGGCTAAGTTGGATGAGTCTATAGCGCAGCTGGATTATTTGAGAAAATAGAAAAGGATGGTGTTTTATAAAGGTTGTGAAGTTACTGAGGAGGAACTGGTAGCTTCTCCTATGTTAGAGGCTCAGTCTATAGGTGGTTTTGGCGTGGTGGATTTGGATGCGGTCTTAGGGGATTGGAATCTTAGTATTCTGAACTTTCTATTAGGTGAGGCGTCCTAGTTTGCTAGTATCCCTAATTATATAAATAGGTTAGTGTCTTGTGGTTGGTCTTATTATATTAGTCTGACTATAGGATGGGGTTAAATGAACTGGGTCTTGTTTTTGCGTGTCCTCTTAGGTGTGGGTGCTATTTGTGGTTTGTTTGTTATTTGCTGTTCCTAGTATGTGCGGAGTTGATCTTATGCGTGTTTGAGATTTGTGGCTAGTTCCCACGTGTTGTTCTTATGCTTATACCTCTTCTATTTGATGAGGTATTGGGTTTTATTCTTATCTTTGATGTGGTTGATGATTTGTTTAATCTTGTATTCTGGTTTATTTGATTCTACGATAATGAGGTTGTTTATTTGTGATCCTTGTGGTGCTAGTTTGAGAAGTAAAATATAAAAGATTAGATAGTACTTTATGGTATCTAGTAGTGAGAGTTTATAGCTAATATCTAATAGTTTTTTGTTGATTTGAAATAGTCTAAGTTTTTTGTAGTCCAATTTGTCGCTTAGTTGTTTGGTTTTGATGTTTTGTTGGGTGAGGTAGATGCTATCTCCTTCCTTCAGAGTTGGTCCCTTAACTCTTTTCTTGTTGGTGTATTTGCGCATGCGTTCGCGCACGAATTTGAGGTCCTTGGGGAGTTCCTATTAAATTTCTTGAATTTTCTTGATATCTGCTATAGCTTTAAGTGCTGCTAGGCCCTGTTGTGGTTCTCTGTATGCAGTGGGGTTGAATCTATAATTGAGATAGAATAGTGATTCTTTTATACTTTCTCCTACTGCGCTATTGTAGGCGAATTGGGCTATTAGTAGTAGCGATACCTAATTGTCTTATTTATAATTAATGTAATAGTATAGGTAGATTTTAAGGATTTAGTTGATTTATTTGGTTTGTCCGTCGGTTTGTAGGTAAAAAGCGGTTGAGAGTTTATAATTAGATCCAAGCTGTGAGATCAGGGATCTCCAGAACTTTAAAGTGAACAGTTTATCTCTATCTGACATGATTTCTATTAGCATGCTGTGTTAGCTGATGATAGTTTTCAGAAATGCATAACTAAGGTCTTCTGCGGTGCTTGATTCCATATATGGGATAAAGTAGGCATATTTCATAAGTCGGTCTATAATAACCAAAATGCTGTCGTACTTGGTATTAGTTATTGGTTCTTTTGACTTTAGTAATTTGATGATAAAGTCTAGAGATATGGATTGCTATGCTGCTTCTAGTACTGGTAGTAGTTGAATTTTCCTATAGGGTTGATGTTAGCTGGGTTTGCTTTTAGTGCAAATTTCGCAGTCTTTAATAGCATTTGCTACTTCCTGTCGTGTAGTAGTTTTGTTGTAGTGTTGCTAGATGCGTTTCTATGTCTTAGTAACGCCTTAGTGTCCATATGCTGGGGCTAAGTGTATTTCCCTAATGGTTTTAGGGGTTATTTGTCTAGTTGAGCTAGTATTAACCTTCCTAGCTATTATTAAGAGTCTTGTTGCTGGCATAAGGTTTCTATTCTTATCTTGTTTTAAGATAACTTGAGTTTCCTCTAGTACTAGGACGTTATGGTCCAATTAGCGGCTAAGAGCGTCAGCTCTGCTGTTTTTGTTTCCTTTCTTGTAGTTGATCTTAAAGTTAAATTCGGATAGGAATTCTAACTATCTAATTTGTTGTTTATTGAGTGCTTTTGAGGTTATAAAATGAGAAAGGTTCTTATGGTTTATGTATACCTTGACTAGGTGTTTTATTCCTAATAGTTGTGGTCTCTACTCTTTAAATGCTTTAATAATTACTATAAGTTCCTTATTATGTATCTAGTAGTTGAGTTTAGGTCTGCTGAACTTTTTTGATATAAAGGCAACTAGTTGTAGTTGATTCTCATTATCTCGTTATCTGAGTTATGCGCCTATGGCGAAGTCTGAAGCGTTGGTTTCTAATTTAAATAGTTTATTAGGGTCGGGTATAGATAAAATAATATCTTCTTCTATATATTGCTTGATTCTTTTGAAGTTGTTTTGATGTTCTTTGGTCTATTAGAAGGTATTGTCTTTTTAGGTTAAGTCCTGGAGTTATTAGCTCGTCTCGGCATAGTTTCTAATAAATCTTCTATAGAAGTTGATAAATCTGAGGAATAATTATATATCCTTAATATAAGTGGGTGTAGGCTAGTTATAGACTGCCTTAATTTTATCTTTAGATATCTGAATAATTCCTGGGGTAATAGTAAATCTAAGGAATTTGACTTCTTATTAGTGGAATTTGCTTTTTACTAGCTTAACTAAGAGTTTTGCTTCTTATAGTCTTTATAGTACTTCGTGCACGTGTTCCTTATGTTCTTCCAACGTTTTGGAGAAGATGAGGATATTATTGAGGTATACTACAATAAACTTATTGAGGTATTATTGGAGTGTTTTATTAATTATGGTCTGGAATATTATAGGGGCGTTTGTGAGTCTAAAGGGTATTATAAGCGTCTCAAAGTGTCTGCGTTGTGTTCTGAAAGCTATTTTCTATTCCTCGCCTTCCTTAATGCAGATAAGGTTATAAGTGTTACAGTCAGCTATCCGACAGTAGGGTTCTGCTAACAGAAGCTGAGGGATGACGCTAGGTTGACAGTGTGGTCTTACTATGCTGGGTTGCTAAATGAATCTTGGGGTTCCAGGAGTACGGTAATCAGTCGTAGTCCTCACAAGGGGGTCGTAGTATAAGATGAAGCTGAGAGTACCTGTTGGGGTAATCACGAAGTTGATTGCTGAAGAGCTATGGAAGTCTGTTCTTAGGAGTCCCAAGTCCATACTATATATAAGTCCCAAATAGTCCCTTTCACCCTCATCACTAATTACCAATCGGGTATTAGTAATCGCTCAGTAATTACGGGTGAGCGCTCAGTGATTGCAGGTGAGCGCTCAGTAGTTCTCACTACACGCTCAGTCTTATCTTATTATCATATAACTTATACTATAGTTCTTCCATACTATGAGCATCCTAACGTTCCCATAATCCTATAGTACAAATATCCTGCCCTAGCCATCTAATACCTAGGTGGTTTAGTTAGTTATTATCCTTATATAACGGGTCGTAATATCAGGTCTCCCTTCTAAAGGTCTTATCCTCAAGACCTAATATAAGTAGGTTATTAGTCCCAGGTTGGGGACCCATCAATCATACATCCTGATTTACCTATGATACTAACACCATGTCAGGTTGCGTTCCTAAAAATCCTGTAATCTCCACGCTTTGCTGTTATTATCGTTTTTTGAATATTATAGAGAACGGTTTTAAAGTTATACCTTGCTATCATTATCGTTCTAAGGGCCTGCGTTATAAGATATTACCCGGGTCCTTAGTTTGTGGCGAGTGCATCGCTATTAGCAGCACTTATCGTTTATGTAATACTTCTAACAATGCGATCTATTAATATTTGTGGTATCTTTTAATTATTATTCCGTTACTAATTCGTTTTTATAGTAGAACGCCTAATAGTTAAGTCTCAGCATCTGGATAATAAAGAGGAGGAGATAGAGGAATTATTTCAAAGGAGAATAGAAGCGCTGCAGAAGGCGCAGGCTGAAGTAAATGAGACGCTTACAAAGCTGGATCGCGTTCGTAAGGCTAAGAGGATGGTTTTCAAGAAGGGTCGTAAAGAGACTTCTGTGGTGGCTGTGGAGGATAAAGGGTTGGGGGGTTCTTCTGCTAAGCTTCCTTTGGTCCATGAAGCGCAATCGATAGGGGGTTTTAGTATAGTGGATTTAGATATAGTCTTAGGGGATTAGAATCCTAATACCCCAAACTTTTTATTAGGTGAGGCGTCCTAGTTTGCTGGTATCCCTAGTTATATAAATAGGTTGGAGTCTTATGGTTGGTCTTATTGTGGTAGTCTAATTATTAGTTGGGGTTAGATAAATTGGGTCTTGTCTTCGCGTGTCCTTTTGGGTGCAGGTGCTATTTGTGGTTTATTTGTTGTTTGCTATTCCTAATATGTGTGGAGTTGATCCTGCGCGTGTTCGAGATTTGTGGCTAGTTCCTATGTGTTGTCCTTGTGTCCATACCCCTTCCACTTGATGAGGTATTAGGTTTTATTCTTATCTTTAATATGGTTAATAATTTATTTAATCTCATATTCTAGTTCATTTAATTCCATAATAATAAGGTTATTCGTTTATAATCCTTATGGTGCTAGTTTGAGAAGTGAAATATAAAAGATTAGATAGCACTTTATGGTGTCCAGTAGTGAGAGTTTATAGCTAACGTCTAATAGTTTTTTATTGATTTGAAATAGTCCAAGTTTTTTATAGTCCAATTTATCGCTTAGTCGTTTGGTTTTGATATTTCATTAGGTGAGGTAGATACTATCTCCCTCCTTTAGAGTTAGTCCCTCAACTCTTTTCTTGTTGGCGTATTTGCGCATGCGTTCGCGCATGAATTCGAGGTCTTTGGGAAGTTCCTGTTGAATTTCTCGAATTTTCTTGATATCTGCCACAGCTCTGAGTGCTGCTGGGCCTTGTCGTGGTTCTCCATATGCAGTGGGGTTAAATCCATAGTTGAGATAGAATAGTAATTCTTTTGTACTTTCTCCTACTGCACTATTGTAGGCGAATTGGGCCATTAGTAGTAGTAATACCTAATTATCTTATTTATAATTAATATAACAGCGTAGGTAGATTTTAAGGATTTAGTTGATTCGTTTGGTTTGTCCGTCGGTTTGCGGATGAAAAGCGGTTGAGAGTTTATAATCAGATCCAAGCTGCGAGATCAGGGATCTCCAGAACTTTGAAGTGAACAGTTTATCTCTATCTGACACGATTTCCATTAGCATGCCGTGTTGGCTGACGATAGTTTTTAGAAATATATAACTAAGGTCTTCTGCAGTACTTAATTCCATATATAGGATAAAGTAGGCGTATTTCATAAGTTAGTCTACAATAACCAAAATGCTGTTATACTTAGTATTAGTTATTGGTTCTTTTGACTTTGGTAATTTGACGATAAAGTCCAGAGATATGGATTGCCATACTGCTTCTGGTACTAGTAGTGGTTGAATTTTCCCATAGGGTTGATGTCGGCTGGGTTTGCTTTTGGCGCAAATTTTGCAGTTTTTAATAGTATTCGCTACTTCCTGTCGTATAGTAGTTTTGTTGTAGTGTTGCTAGATGCGTTTCTATGTCTTAGTAACGCCTTGGTGTCCATATGCTGGGGCTAAGTATATTTCCCTAATAGTTTTAGGGGTCATTTGTTTAGTTGAGCTGGTATTAACCTTCCTGGCTATTATCAAGAGTCTCGTTGCTGGCATAAGGTTTCCGTTCTTATCTTGTTTTAAGATAACTTGAGTTTCCTCTAGTACTAGGACATTGTGGTCTGATTGGCGGCTGAGAGCGTTAGCTCTGCCGTTTTTGTTTCCTTTCTTGTAGTTAATCTTGAAGTTGAATTTGGATAGGAATTCTAACTATCTGATTTATTGTTTGTTAAGTGCTTTTGAGGTTGTGAAATGAGAAAGATTCTTATGGTCTGTGTATACCTTGACTAGGTGTTTTGTTCCTAATAGCTGTGGTCTCCATTCTTTGAATGCTTTAATAATTGCTATAAGTTCCTTATCGTGTATTTAGTAGTTAAGTTCAGGTCTGCTGAACTTTTTTAATATAAAGGCAACTAGTTATAGTTAGTTCTCATTATCTCATTGTCTGAGTTATGCGCCTATAGCGAAATCTGAGGCGTTAGTTTCTAATTCAAATAGTTTATTAGAATTAGGTATAAATAGGATAATATCTTCCTCCACGTGTTACTTGATCTTTTTGAAGTCGTTTTAGTGCTCTTTAGTCCATTGGAATATATTGTCTTTCTGGGTTAAGTCCTGGAGTTATCGGCTTGTTTTAGCGTAGTTCCTGATGAATCTTCAGTAGAAGTTAATGAATCCGAGGAATAATTATATATCCTTAATATAAGTAGGTATAGGCTAGTCATAGACTGCCTTGATTTTATCTTTAGATATCTAAATAATCCCTGGGGTAATAGTAAATCTAAGGAATTCAACTTCTTATTGGTGGAATTTGCTTTTCGCTAGCTTAACTAAGAGTTTTGCTTCTTGCAGTCTTTATAGTACTTTATATACATGCTCCTTATGTTTTTCTAATATTTTAGAGAAGATAAGGATATTATTGAGGTGTATTATAATAAACTTATTGAGGTATTATTAGAGTATTTTGTTAATTATAGTCTGGAATATTGCAGGGGCGTTAGTGAGTCCGAAGGGCATTACAAGTGTCTCAAAGTGTCTGCGTCGTGTTCTAAAAGCTGTTTTCCATTCTTCGCCTTCCTTAATGCGGATAAGGTTATAAGCTCCCTTAAGGTCAAGGGCTATAAACTAGTTCGCACTATACAGGAGGTCGCGTAGCTCAGAGATAAGCAGTAATAGGTAATAGTTTTTAATAGTAATGTTATTGAGTTTCCAATAGTTAATATATAGTCGTTTCTTCCCATTCTTCTTGGGTATAAAGAGTACTGGATACCCTGCTGGGGATGTTGAGGGTCAAATAAATCCTTTCTTGAGGTTCTCTTCTAGGTAAGCGTTAAGTGCTTCTATTTCTTCTTAATTAAGTCTATAGACTTTTTTGAATATTGGTTCTTTTCTGGGCTTCAGCTTGATCTCATGATTATAGCTGCTATATTCTAGTAATCTGGTGTTGAGTTCTTTAGCAAATAGTTTATTATACTACTAGTATTCTGCTAGGATAGATAGCAATTAATCTTCTCTATTGATGTCTATTACTAATAACGTCCTAGCATTTACATCCTTAATTTATAGGTAGGCGAGAAATCTTCTTGCTTTAGTTGTTTTGTGAGGTTCATTTGAGGCGCCCTTTTTTAGCTACTGCTTAGTAACTGAATCCTGGTCCCAATGGAGTTAGCCTATTCTCCAATCTATCCGTGGGTTACTATTATATAACTATAGTCTTCTGAGAATAACATCATATTTATCTCCTATCTCCATAATATTGAAGTTTAGTTGCTCATTCCAGCCATAGATCTACAAAGGGAGTTGCGCGGTCTCCATATCAATACGTCCTCCACCGTACTAGACTTATTCTCCTTCAATAGTGTTGAGGTTATAGTAGTCTTTAACTACTTTCTTATTCCAGGTTATCTGTCATCTGTTCACCATTCTAGGCGAAATAAAGTTTCCTTAGGCTCTGCTATCAATCATTACAGTAGTCCATTTTCCGTTAAGTTGTATTTAGACTTATACGTGCTCATATTATTAAGTTTTTTGCGCTATTGCGCTACATAGGAACCTTGTTGTTTTTGCCTGTCGTCGTTCCTTATCGGTAGGTGAGTCTAGTTTTTTAACTGTTAGCGCTGGAGTTATCTCCGCCATGCCTTGGCTTTTTCTTCCGAGTGGATTCAGCATTTATTATTTATATATTAGTTCTATTCCCTATAGGGGTCGTTAAGACATCTCATGGGGTAGTAATAATATAGTTTGAACAATGCTATATTATTATTAATTATTTAGGCTAAGTCCCACATAGGGAGTTAATTCTCTAGGTAGTATTGCGTGATAGGTCCAGTATTATATCTTCAAGGATAGAAGTCATACTCATACTTGTTAGCTCGGTGTTCATTACAGTAGTCCGTGAGGCACTAAGCCCAGAACATACGATAGTGTTAGTTATACATAGGGTTGAGATAGGCATAATCTCCTTCAACCCATGTTGTGAATGAGAGGTTTCTTCTTTTGCGTCCAGATACACTATAAAAGGCGATTTCCTAGTTGTCCTGGTGAGGGTTGATCTCTTTCTTATGGAGGTACCTTAAGTAGTTGGCTAGCTCTGATCTGGTTCCTTTGGATGAGGTGTTGTTGATTTCGAATGAGGTTTGTTTAATCTATTTTTCTACTTCTAGGTTTGGCTGCCATTTATCAGTTATTATAGCGGATAGTTTATTCCATTTAGCTCTTCTGGCGTAATAGAGCTTATCTCGTTGTTCTCAAGAGGGCTATGTCTTGTAGTTCTATGTAGGTTCTCTTGCTGCTTGGTCTTTTGTTTTATTATTAATCTGCTAGATTTACTTAGGGTTATTCCTAGCATCCTATTATCTCTTAATATAGGCTTGTAGTGACCTAATCTGTTGTTGCTATATGACTTCTTTGGGTTGTATTCTTGCTTGTAGCTTGCATGCTTGAAGTCCTTATTATAGCCTAGTAATGCGGACTTTGTTGTTGATTTTGATGTCCACGCCTGAGGGTGTGTGTAATATTCCATTAAGTTGCTTATTGGCTTTCCTCTCTGCTTTTGAGTAGGTTTAGTATCCTACTGCTAGGGTATATATAGGTGCTGGGGGGATACTAGTGGTATTATATCCTGACCTATGAGGGTTTTTTGGGTACTATCCTGCATGTTCCTTGTGGTCTATGTGGGTTCTACACTTATTATTATAGCAGGTAGTCTAATGAAGTTGTTTGTGAGGTGTGGTTTTAATAGCGAGACTTGCTTGTTGTTTCTTGGGTACTAGTTAAAAGCGTTCTTTCTTGGGGGATCAATATTTATAGGCTAGATATCCCATCTTATTGCAGTTATAGTATTGCTTATCTTTCTTCTAGTTATTATTCCGCTTGCTGTCTTTATGGGCTGCGCTGAGGTCCATAGGTCTACTATAGTGTCTGTAGGCGGTGGTATACTGAGGGGCCCTGGGGTTATACCTGTGGTTAGAGGTTCGTTCAGCGCGGTGGTCGTTACTAGGTTAGTATAGGTTGCCCTTTCTTCTGTTGTCGTTTTATCCTACTTTGTTGTTCTAAGTGGACTATCCTTTGCGTTCAAGGCGTTATTTATAGAGGCGGTTGTCGATTTTGACTGCAGTATCCACATATTAGTGGAGCTCTTTGGGACAGTTAAGTCGTGCGAGCTCATCCTTAACTTCTTTCTTTAGGCCTTAGTAGAACTTAGCTATCAGGGCTTCTTCTCCCTAGTCTAGCTTAGATAAAATCTGCTAGAACTCAGTAGCGTACTTACTAGCTAATCCTTTCTATATGAGATTAGTGAGTTTGCATTTAGCGATTTATTCTTTATCCAGGCTTCTAAAAGCTTCCTGAAGTTTCTTCTTAAACTTGCTATACTTCCTAAATACTTTCTGAGTTTCTTCATCTTACTAGTTATATAGTCTACCTAGTTAGTCCCTTATTAATGGTTTAAACTAGGCGAGGGTATCTCCCCTGAGGAAGGATGCGGCTTAGTGAACCTTTGTGGTTTCATCTTGAAATGAGGCGGCGTAGTAATAAAGGTAGGCTTGGGTGCGGGTGAGAAATCCTTGAAGGGTTCCTGGCTCTCCTGAGTATAGAGCAGGTTCTAGGTATTTGGCCTTGGGTCCGTGTTAGGTAGCTAGCTGCGCGTTTTCCTGTTGGAGCTAGAGGATTATGTTATATATCTATTGAAGGCTCATTGTTTCCTGGGTGTTTGTAGGGGCTATTTGGGCCTATTGGTTGTTTGCAGGTCTTGGGGCTGTGGGTTATATATTCCCAGCACCGTTGGCTTGCTGCGCGTTGTTGTTGGGAGTCGACATAATTCCTATCTTATACTATTTAGTAGCATTAAAGGTTAACTTACTAAATAGGAGCAATTAAAGTATTATAGTTAGCTATCCAATAGTAGGGTTCTACTAATAGAAGCTGAGGGATAATGCTAGGTTAATAGTATAGTCTTGCTATACTGGGTTACTGAATGAATCTTGGGGTTCCAGGAGTATGGTAATTAGTTGTAATCCTTATAAGGGGGTCGTAGTGTAAGATGAAGCTGAGAGTACCTGTTGGGGTAATCACGAAGTTGATTGCTGAAGAGCTATGGAAGTCTGTTCTTAGGAGTCCCAAGTCCATACTATATATAAGTCCCGAATAGTCCCTTTCACCCTCATTACTAATCACCAATTAGGTATTAGTAATTGCTTAGTGATCGCGGGTGAGCGCTCAGTGATCGCGGGTGAGCGCTCAGTAGTTCTCACTACACGCTCAGTCTTATCTTATTATCACATAACTTATACCATAGTTCTTCCATACTGTGAGCATCCTGACGTTCCCGTGATCCTGCAGTACAAATGTCCTGCCCTAGCCGTCTGATGCCTAGGTGGTTTGGTTGGTTGTCATCCTTGCATAACGGGTCGTAACAATAAGCTCCCTTAAGGTTAAGGGCTATAAACCAGTTCGCACTATATAGGAGGTTGCATAGCTTAGAGATAAGTAGTAATAGGTAATAGTTTTTAATAGTAATATTGTTGAGTTTCTAATAGTCCACGCATAGTTGTTTCTTCCCGTTCTTCTTGGGTATGAAGAGTACTGGATACCCTGCTGGGGATGTTGAGGGTTGAATAAATCCTTTCTTGAGGTTCTCTTCTAGGTAAGCATTAAGTACTTCTATTTCTTCTTGATTGAGTCTGTAGATTTTTTTAAATATTAGTTCTTTTCTGGGCTTTAGCTTAATCTCGTGATTATAGCTGCTATGTTCTAGTAATCTGGTATTAAGTTCTTTGGCAAATAGTTTGTTATACTGCCGGTATTCTACTGGGATAGATAGCAATTGATCTTCTCTGTTGATGTCTGTTGCTAATAACGTCCTGGCGTTCGCGTCCTTAATTTATAGGTAGGCGAGGAATCTTCTAGCTTTAGTCGTTTTATGAGGTTTATTTGAGGCGCCCTTCTTTAGCTGCTGCTTAGTAACTGAATCCTGGTCCTAATAGAGTTAGCTTGTTCTCTAATCTATCTGTGGGTTACTATTATATAACTATAGTCTTCTAAGGATAACGTTATATTTATCTCCTATCTCTATAATATTGAAGTTTAGTTGCTTATTCTAGCTATAGATCTGCAAAGGGAGTTGCGCGGTCTCTATATCAATACGTCCTCTGCTGTACTGGACTTATTCTCCTTTAATGGTGTTGAGGTTGTAGTAGTCTTCAACTGCTTTCTTATTCCAGGTTATCTGTTGTTTGTTTACCGTTCTAAGTGAAATAAAGTTTCCTTAGGCTCTGCTATTAATTATTATAGTAGTCTATTTTCTGTTAAGTTATATTTGGACTTGTATGTGCTTATATTGTTGAGTTTTTTGCGCTATTGCGCTGTATAGGAACCTTGTTGTTTTTGCCTGTTGTTGTTCCTTATTGGTAGGTGAGTTTAGTTTTTTGACTGTTGGCGCTGGAGTTGTCTCCACTATACCTTGGCTTTTTCTTCCAAGTGGATTCAGCATTTATTATTCATATATTAGTTCCATTCTATATAGGGGTTATTAAGATATCTTATGGGGTAGTAATAATATGGTTTAAATAATGCTATATTGTTGTTGATTATTTGGGCTAAGTCCCATATGGGGAGTTGGTTCTCCGGGTAGTATTGCGTGATGAGTCTGGTGTTGTATCTTCGAGGATAGAAGTCGTACTTATACTTATTAGCTTAATGTTTATTGCAGTGGTCCGTGAGGTATTGAGCCTAGAACATATGATAGTGTTAGTTGTATATGGGGTTGAGATGGGCATGATCTCCTTTAACCTATATTATAAATGAGAGGTTTCTTCTTTTGTATCTAGATATGCTATAAAAGGCAATTTCCTAGTCGTCCTAGTGAGGGTTGATTTCCTTCTTATAGAGGTACCTTAAGTAGTTGGCTAGCCCTGATCTGGTTCCTTTAGATAAGGTATTATCGATTTTAAATAAGGTTTGTTTGATCTATTTTTCTATTTCTAGGTCTGGCTGTTGTTTATTAGTTGTTGTAGCTAATGGTTTATTCCGTTTGGTTCTTCTGGCGTGATAGAGCTCATCCCGTTGTTCTTGAGAGGGCTATATCCCATAGTTCTATATAGGTTCTCTTGCTGCTTGGTCCCTGGTTTTATTATTGATCTATTGGATTCGCTTAGGGTTGTTCCTGGCATCTTATTGTCTCTCAATATAGGCTTATAGTGACCTAATCTATTATTGCTATATGACTTCTTCGGGTTGCATTCTTGCTTGTAGCTTGCATGCTTGAAGTCCTTGTTGTAGCCTGGTAATGCGGACTTTGTTGTTGATTTCGATGTCCACGCCTGAGGGTGTGTGCAATATTTCGTTAAGTTACTTATTAGCTTTTCTCTCTGTTGTTAAGTAGGTTTAGTATCCTACTACTAGGGTGCGTGTAGGCGCTGGGGGGACACCAGTGGTATTATATCCTGACCTATGAGGGTTTTTTGGGTACTATCCTGCGTGTTCCTTGTGGTCTGCGTGGGTTCCGCACTTATTGTTATAGTAGGTGGTCTAATGAAGTTATTCATGAGGTATAGTTTTAATAGTGAGACTTGCTTGTTGTTTTTTAGGTACTAGTTAAAAGCGTTCTTTCTTGGGGGATTAATATTTATAGGCTAGATATCCCATCTTATTATAGTTATAGTATTGCTTATCTTTCTTCTAGTTATTATTCCACTTATTGTCTTTGTGGGCTGTGCTGAGGTCTATAGGTCTACTGTGGTGTCTATAGGTAGTAGTATACTGAGGGGCCCTGGGGTTGTACCTGTGGTTGGAGGTTTATTTAGCGTAGTAGTTATTACTAGGTTAGTATTAGTTACTCTTTTTTCTATTATTGTTTCGTCCTACTTTATTATTCTAAGTGGACTATCCTTTGCATTTAAGGCGTTGTTTATAGAGGCAGTTATTGATTTTAACTGTAGTATCTATATATTAGTGGAGTTCTTTAGGATAATTAAGTTATATAAGCTTATCCTTAACTTCTTTCTTTAGGCCTTAGTAGAACTTAGCTATTAGGGCTTCTTCTCCCTAATCTAGCTTAAATAAAATCTATTAGAACTTAGTGGCATACTTACTAGCTAATCTCTTTTATATGAGATTAGTGAGTTTGCGTTTAGCGATTTGTTCTTTATCTAGGCTTCTAAAGGCTTCCTAAAGTTTCTTCTCAAACTCGCTATACTTCCCGAATACTTTCTGAGTTTCTTCGTCTTACTAGTTATATAGTCTGCCTAGTTAGTCTCTTATTAATAGTTTAAACTAGGCGAGGGTATCTCCCCTGAGGAAGGATGCAGCTTAGTGAACCTTTGTGGTTTCATCTTGAAATAAGGCGGCGTAGTAATGAAGGTAGGCTTAGGTGTGGGTGAGAAATCCTTGAAGGGTTCCTGGCTCTCCTGAGTATGGAGCAGGTTCTAGGTATTTAGCCTTGGGTCTATGTTGGGTAGCTAGCTGCGCGTTTTCCTATTGGAGCTGGAGGATTATGTTATATATCTATTGAAGGCTTATTGCTTCCTGGGTATTTGTAGGGGCTATCTGGGCCTGTTGGTTGTTTGCGGGTCTCGGGGCTGTGGGTCATGCGTTCCCAGCACTATTAGCTTGCTGCGCGTTGTTATTGGGAGTTGATATAATTTCTATCTTATACTATTTAGTAGTATTAAAGGTTAACTTACTAAATAGGAGCAATTAAAGTATTATAGTTAGTTATCTAATAATAGGGTTCTACTAATAGAAGCTGAGGGATAACGCTAGGTTAATAGTATGGTCTTACTATACTATATTGCTAAATAAATCTTAGGGTTCTAGGAGTATAGTAATCAGTTATAGTCCTCATAAGGGGGTTATAATATAAGATAAAGCTGAGAGTACCTATTGGGGTAATCACGAAGTTAATTGCTAAAGAGCTATAGAAGCCTGTTCTTAGGAGTCCCAAGTCCATACTATATATAAGTCCCGAATAGTCCCTGGTCCTGCTGTTGGGTGATTACCTCTATATATTAGTGATTGTGATTAGTTAGTAAGACTAACTGATTACTAAGCGCTTCCTTCTGCGCTCCACTGATCACTCTTTATCTTATTGTCATGTGACTTGTACTATAGTTCTTCCGTGCCGTGGGCATCCCTGGTGTTCCCGTGATCCTGTAGTATAAATGTCCTGTCCTAGTCGTCTGCTGCCTAGGTGGTTTGGTTGGTTGTTATCCTTGCATAAGGGGTCGTAACAATAGGATGGCTTGGCTGTTTAGTTAGTAGGCCTACTGTTAATGGGGTTTAAAACGGAAGACTGCGATGTGGGGAGGGGACGTTTTGGGGGCACTATTATCTATAGTCTTTTTTTTGGCCTTAAGGGGGCTTATATCTTAATAATCCTATATATGATTTCTATGATATCTCTTTTATTGGAGGCCTAATGCTTCCTATTCTTTCTGATTAGATCTGCGAATCGCTATGCGCATCTTTTGAGCCTACTTTTATTATTACTATCCGTTTGTGGGTAGTGTTGTGTTGTTTGCTATCTTTGTAGTCCCTACTGGGCTCCTGCTCTTCCTAGTATCTAAGGACCTTGTGACCCTTTGTAGTCCTTTGCGATACTATTAACTAAGACTGGGATATTTGGTGGCTCTAGAGGTGACTCTCTTCAGCCTAGATAAACTTAGCCCCTATAGAGTGATTTTATAGTTTGATATGTAATAAGGATAACTTTAGTAATAACTTCTAGTAGGTATTTTATTACTTTGGATTTATCTCTGAAGTTTTTACTTCTGGGGCTGGATATAGTAGCCTTATTGTGATATCTCAGGCAGACTTATGGCCGCTTATCAAAGGGTTAATAGGCTAATTAGACTACGCTGAAAACCTTTAACTATTATCAGTTTTATATATATAAGGTATATGATATATATTAGGTTTACTTATATGAGGTAAGTGAAATTTATTAGTAGTATAGCCTAGGAAGACTACTTTATATAAAGTCCTTGTGGTGAGTCTAACTTTTCAATAGAAGTCTGAACTTAGGTTAGCATTATTAGAAACTACTGAGATATGCCCCCTTATATTAAGGTTAGCGTGAATGCTTTCCTTAAGTGCTTGGAAGAATGTTGATTTGGGGGACTGTGGGGGAGTTAGCAGTAGAGCAAATTTTGCTTGAGAATAGCTATAAACTAGCTCTAGTGCTAATACTTTACTATTTATTTAGTTATTTTCATTTTCTATATATTTTGGGTCGTTATTTAGGTCTATAATAGCTTCAGAGTTGCTCTAAATAGTAATTCTCAGGTTAAGGAGCGTAGTATAGTAATTTTGGATCTCCTCTAGGGTTATATCTTTGAAGTTATTATAGCGGGTATTTATTTAGCTATTAAAAATAGCCTCCTTATTGAATAGGACGTCTTAAGTAGTGATAACCTCTCTTCTTAGAGGGTTCTAAATCCTATAGCTATTTGAGGTAGTATAACTCATAAGGTAGCTAATCTAGGCTTTTATAGCTAGTTGCTAGCGGTAATTTCGATAGAGTTGGGCGTCTGAAGTTATTACGAAAGACTTACTACTATATGCTTGAAGATAGGTTAGATTAGGTACTATGAAACCCTCTTTTGACGTCTTATACAGTATCTCATAAGGCGTCTTCCAGCCTTACTGCTTTTGTGGCGTATAGTTATATAGGTAAGTAGTAGTTTTAATAATTTCGGGCTATAATACTATAGGTAATGAGGCTGAGATTTGTAGCAAGCGGGCCTTTTGCTTAATAATAGTGGCGATCCTTTTGGCGCCTCTATTTTAGGCTTACATATTTGGAGTGGATAGCTCTATTTAAATACCCTTGTTTTTAAGCCTTGTTATAACTCTTGGGTGTTAAAGTATCTCGTTATTAGCCTTAATAACCTAGACCTTGGTCTTATACTATATATTAATTATTAATATAACTTTATCTACTACTTATATAAGGGATTTACTTAATTAGTTAGCTAGGTAGAAGTCCTAGGCGAAGCTTAAGGCTCTATCTACTATAATAGCTACTGATATATACCCTCTATATCCCTTATTATAGTTATGGAAGTTAATAGCGATCCTTTTGCTAGGTTTTAATAATATTACTGACTCTATTGGGGCTTGGCAGACCTGTCTTGTTATCTTCGCTATAGCATAAGAGTCGCACTTAATAGTCTCAATAGGCTTGTTATTATTAATATGGACCCCTCGTGTAGCCTCACGTATTCGACGTAAGGGCTCTAGGCTGCAATGGCCTATATATTGATGCTACAAAAGAGTCGATCCTCAAAGGGGTCTGCAAATAGTCAAAGAATCATACTTTTAGCGAAGAGGGCATTTATATATCTCATCAAGAGGGGTAGTGGATATATAGCTATCAGTAGCTATTACTACAAACCCCATAGGGATACTTGCCCCCTTATATAGATAATACTTGAGTAGATGCTATTAGTTAATATTAAATATCTCTACTATATAGGAGTAATCTCTTTGTTGGAGGCAGTTTTAATTAGGGTTACTAGGCTTAGTATCCTACTATATACCCTTCTTTTATAGTAGTTATATAGATATGAGGCTAGTAGCTAGTTATTTGTAATATGCTATGTTATTGAGTTAAAGGGTTGTTAGTAGCCCCCTAGGGCCTTGAAGGTGAAGGTTTATAGACCTCTAGCTATTAATAGCAGCCCTTGAGGTCCTAGCAATAATAAAGTTATTATAAGAGGCTAATTAAAGGTTAATAAATCGTGAGAGGTTATTAAATATGTCGATAGTTACTCTAGTATTAAGTAGGACTGAGGAAGAGAGGGAGTATTAAACTTTATTAATTACTATAACTATCCCCCTAAATCTGCTATTATAGCGTTTTCTATTATGGCCTCTACTATATAGTTATTATCCTGATTAATAAGCTTTTGCCTTCTCAAACTTCTCTACTAGATTACTATCTGGCTAGATCCTCTTAAGGATATAGTTAATAAGGTTCTTATTAATATTAAATTATTTAGGCTAGTCTTCTAGAAAGGCGACATAGTAGTGCTAGAGGGTATGCCCTTATAGTAGTAGAGAGCATACTACTTATTATTACTGCGATTATTTTGGCGAGGCTTCTTATTATATGAGTCTTATTGGCTGCTAGCTTTATGCTTATAGCCTCCTCCTCTTTGCTAATACTTATTCTTATTATCTTCTATAGTTATAGGTCTAAATACCCCCCTCTCAGGCTTGCTTTTATAGGCTGTATCTATAAGTTGCTAAATAGCTTCACGGGTAGCTAGAACAATATCACTAGCTTCAAGGCTATCCTCATTAGCCTTCACGCCCACGAGGGCTTAATAACCTCCAATCCAGGTAGCTAAAGGAGAGTTACTTAAGACCCTATAGTAGTTATTAAAATATAAGCTTAGCTGCTCTATTTGAGGGACTTTTGCTGCTTGGCTTTTGAAGATAGCTATATCCTATCGCTTGACCTAAAGGGTGATCTCTTCTCATGTAGTAATAGTTTGATTTTTCCTATTTGAAAGGATATCTTTGTATTTGCGTACTATAGCTTTCTTTTGATTAATAACTAAGCTACTAACTTAGGCCTAGAGCTTTAATACCTAAGTGGCGATATCTTCTTTTACTTAGTAGTAAGTCTTAAGGTATTAGCGATGGATAGTATTAGATATTTAGTTCTGCATTATAGTGATATTCCTGATGTGCTTAGAGTAGACCTTTTTCTCCTCTATATATTAGGTTATTATAGTATTATAGAACTTCATCTCCTTCTCTTTAAAGTTGTAAATAGCATCCTCTTTATTAGTAGGGGTTGCTGAGTTAGTGCGAGTGCTTAAGTAGGCCCTGATAATGAGCCTTATATCTAGAAGGTTGGGTTTTGTGATGGCGTTACTAAGTCATGGCTTGTTGGTCTTGCTTGGATCGATATAGTGCTATAATTTAACTCTAGAGGCGCGAGCCTCCAGCTGATTGATCTATGATATCTAATCTTTTGGACTGTTTAGCTGGATCTTCATGATAGCCTCATCAGCAGAGGGCTTAGACATATTAGGAGGTATTGTAGGCCTTCTGAGGGTGGCGAAGAGTAGGTTAGGAGTAGGTTAGGTCTGCAAATATATAGTTAAAAATAGTTTAGGTGCAATTTGATGCGTTGTCCGGTCGCGATAGCTTCAAAATCGGATAACGATGCGTATGAGACTCTTAATTATCGGACTTTTACGCGTCAATTGGGTGAAAATCGGTGTGTATATTTCGTTAGTTCTAAGGTACAAAGATCTCCACCAAAACTTCTGCTAGATACAGGTACCCACAATCCAGCTATCGGTCGGGACGGATTTCGGGTCAAATCGGCATACGCCTATCGGCGTACGCCCAGTTCGACAAGAGGTTACCTCAGGAGGTTAATAGAGATAGAGATCAAGCTCATCCACCCAGAGTGGGGTCCACTAGCGCTAGCTATTAACCCACTACTAGAAGTAAGTATCATTATTATCCTAAGCCTCATAATTAATAGCAGGGCCTGCTAGGCTAGGGATACCCTCTTTTAGTATCAGCGTCTTCTCAGTATGCCTGTAGTAGTACTGAGGGGGTAATAAGACGTTTAATAAATAATAGTGAACAGGAATAATATGCAGTGAAATAACGAAAGATAGGTCTTAGTATTAAAGGAGTGAAAGTCTTATATTATTATGTCCTATGCTACTAGTCTTATTTATAAATAGTAGATACCACGTAATATTAGTAGTATGCTATATAGTAGTAACTATATATTATAGTATATAATAGTAACTATATACTATTTATTTAGTAATATCTGCCCCTAAATAGAAAAAGCTATTATTCTAATAGTAAGTATATCCTATTTTTTGCGAAGTAATGCTATAATGTGGGCAATCTAATTGAAAATATTGCTGATGTTGTCAGCCTTATGCTTCTTGTTTGGCGTGGTGGTCTTGGGGGCGGCGCGGACAGGGGTTGGGGAATTGATCTTGGGGACCCTGCTGATGAGAGCGCGGAGGGAAGTAACCTCAGAGCGAAGGGCTTCTACCTCCTTCTTAACTTTAGTAGTAGCCTGAGTAATCTTATTACTTAAGACCTGCTTAGTAACTATATTGTTCTTAATATTAGTGAGGTAGTTAGTAAAGTTATTCTAGCTTATAGCTCTGAGGGTCTTAATACTAGCCTTAAGGGTAGAGATATAGGGAATAAGCTTATCATAAAGTCTAGTAATAAGAGCAGTAACCTAGGTATTAGTGCGCTTAGTAGTAGCAGCAATATTATTAGTAGTCTTATAGGCCTTACTAATAGTAGTATAGGCGGCGTTATTAATTATATAGATACTCAAGAGGCTAATAACTATAGTAGGTAATATTAAGTTAGTGCAGTTAAGTATAATAGGCTACTAGTAATCTTAATATTAAAAGTGCTGGGGTAGTGGGAAATAAATACTGCGAGTATAGATACGCGTAAAGGAAGTAGGTAGCTATATATAATACTACTTAGTATAGCGGTTAGGGCGCGTTTATAGATACCTTAGATGCGGCGGACTACTAGGTTAGAGGAGATATTAGTAATTATATGCTTCTTACTAAAGATCTCCCTAAGGAAGGAAAAGACCTCAGCCTATAGGGCGTTATTAGGGAACTACGTGAAGAGGGTAATAGTAGCTTTATTAGTAGCAATATAGGTAATAGGTCCCTTAGAGTAGCGCTTAGTAGTGGGGTTGCTAGGAATAGCGGGAGTATTATTATTATTATTATTATTATCATCCTTAACTTCCTCCTTATTATCCTTCTTATTCTCCTTAGTGGGGTTATTAAGGAGATTATTATCCTTAGCTAGAGGGTTGGAGTTATAGGGATAAGTAGGATGCTAGGAGGGAGTAATGCTAGGGCGGATAGCTGGTCTGGAGTTCTTATTAGTGGGGCTATTAATATTTATACTATTATTATTAGGGTGGGGGGAGATAGAGTTAAAGCGCTTGGATCTATTGGGGCTAGTGGGATTAGTAGCGAGATAGAAGGTACTAGTAGCGTCCTAGGAAGGGGTAGCTACGCTAGTGGGGATATTAGAGAGGCGATTAGCGGATATTATTATATTGAGAAGAATAGTAGGAAGTTAGTAAAGAGTAATAAGGGCTTATGAAGTATAGAAACGAAAAGTAAATAAAGTAGTAAAGTAGTAAAGTAGTAAAAACTTTAATATATATAGTATAGAAAAAAAAGTTGGGTTTTTATAAGTAAATTTCAGGCGGAAGGCGCTAGGCTTAAGTTGAAAAACTATATGGAAGTGAAGTAAATAGTTAATATAGAGATGCGCGTTAGCCTTGCAGATTATAAGTCTAATATTGCGGAGAATAATAGCTTTATTAGATGAGATACCTTAATAGCCCGCTAAGGCGTAGTGCGGTATAATGCTGCGTCTATAAAGGAAGGCTATCTTTAGGTAAAGCTAAGTAAAGGTATTATATATAGTCCTAAAGAAAGTGGTAGTAGTATTTAAAGGGATCCTATTATAGGATGGGAGTAGCGTAGTTGGCCCTACTCTTTATTAGTATGGAGAGGCAATGCTGTTTTAAAGGCTTTGACTATATTGCTAGTGTGAATAAGTAGGCTTTTATGTGGCTCCCACGTATTTTTAGCTGTAGAGTAGCTCTTCTACTTAATGAGATACTAGATAGTGGGATTACGCTCTCGCTAGTTAATATATTAGTTTATAAGGCGCTATACCTCATACTTATTATAACTATTTATAATAATTAATTATAGCGGGGCTAGTATCTAATAAAATAGGTTGAATCCCTTAGCTAGTTAGTAGAGTTAAGTAATATTGAGGACTAGGTGGATCTTCTAAGTAGCTAGGAGGTTAAGCTAATAGGCTGTGGGGTTAACCTTTATAGTAATTTGAAATAGGGTAGCTTAGATTGTTAACCATTTATGCTTTGGGCGGCTGGGCAGGTAGTAACTCTTGCTAAGGCAAACCTAAACCTAGTTACTAATATTAAATTTAACGTCTATTTGATAATAGTTATAGTGCTGCTAGTAGATTTTATTAGCTATATTAATAAGGCTAGTAGCTCCCTCCTAGTAGGTGCGCTAGAGGACCTTAATAGCCTCTATTAGCGCGGATTTATTAGTAATAGTATTAAGGATAGCCTGGGGGCGGAAGCCTAGTATAACCTTATTTGGGGACTAGCTAATAGTAGTTAATAATATGTTGTTGAGGTTATGCTGAAGGGCGGGAAGAATGTCTACTTAGGGGGTATCTGGGTCTGCCTATATATAATATTGTAGGGCGATCTTAATGGTCTGGTTGGTCTGCTTGCTCTGGCTATTAGTCTGAGGATAATATGTAGTAGAGAGGAGGAGCTTAACTCTTAGTGTAGAAAAGATAGCCTTCTAAATCTTTGAGATGAATTTGGGGTCTTAGTTGCTAATAATATGCGTTAGGATGCCCTAGTTATATATTAGCTAAAACCGAATAAATATAAGCTCTAAGTGGTATATTGCTTATTGCTTATTGCTAGGGATTAAAAGCTCTTTCTCAGAGAACTTATGTGTCTGCCTTGAGAGGCAGTCAAGTATATTATAGCCTAGCAAGGCCTAAAACATACCTATAGAAGGGATAGGAGGTAAGCCTATAATAAAGTTGATTATTATGGTGTGGTAGGGGTAGGGCACTATGGGGATGAGTTGAAAGGTGCCTGGAGGTAGGCTATAATTAATGCTGTTCTCCTAATATCCTAGGTAATAGCGGATATATAAGTAGCAGGCTTTTACCTTATTATAGAACTAAGTTCTAGCTAACTTATGAATTATATAATTAATACTAAAGTAGTACTTATTGTTATATGCTAACTAAAGGATATTGGGAATAATGGCTTGGGGAATACAGAGCCTCTCTATGTTATTAGTATTAATATAAAAAAGGAGGCTATTACGCTATATCTATAGCTGAACCTGGAAGCGTTTGGGGTAATAACTATTAGCTATGGCGTGGCGCTCTTCCTGAAGGGTATTATGAGGCGTAATAGTGTGCTATTACTTGGTGTTGTTGTTGGTAATACTGCGCAAGATAGCGCTATACCTTTAGTTATTAGTATAGGCCTTTATAATTTAAGCGGAGAACTCCACATCAAGGTAGATAATAGTCTTAGTAATAGCTCCTAGTATAGAGGCCTCAGCAAGCCTAATAAAGTTAGAGGGACTATAGTTAGTCACCCTTCTTAGCAATACCGTTATAAATTTAAAAACCTTTATTAGCCTTAGGGAACAATAAGGCTTAACTAGAATATTAAAATAATAAGAGCTGGGAGAGAGTATTTAGCACTGTATTAAGTTTGCCTGGGATATTGGTAATATATAGTTAGAACTATAAGAGGTAATTAGCTGCGTTAGTAAGCTTTAGGTTTGCTTTCACAAAGTTAAGCATACGCAGCAAGATGTAGGTAAGAACACTGCAGGTAGTAGTATAGTTAGTAAGGATATTAATAAGTTAGCAAATAGATTAAACTAGCTTATAGAGCTTCTAAATAGCCTATACTATACTAGTAACCTCTGCTTCTATGGCTTAAAATCGCTATTTAGCAGGGGTGGTTACTCTAGAGAGAAATAGGATAGGCTAAATATTAGAGGTCTTAAGCATAGTGAGGTTAATCTTAGTATTAGGGAGTTTACTCTCTAACTAGAAGACTATAACTCTGAATCCTCCTTTATATACATCTAGCTTAATAAAGAGTTCCTTAGCAGGATTATAGTAATATTAGGCGACTTAACTATAGAGGTTCTCTTATAGGGCGGTTTAGAACTTAATCTCCTCTTCTATAAGTTTAAAAGTAACCTTACCGAGGTAATAAGTATATATCTATTTAGCTACTCCTTGTAGTAGCTTATTCTTACTATAGAGAAGAGCAAAAAGGACTATTCTATAGCAGGTAAGGGGTGCTATAATAATATCAAACAATAGCAAATCACAGTATAGCTATCCTACTATCCCGAGATATCTCTTGAGGTTATAGAGGTTATTAGGGAATATAAGCTACTAAAAAGCCTCAATGTAGTTATTAGTATATCAGACTCTAGTAGTGTAAACTATGTAGCTAAGTAAGGAGCCTTATAGAAGTAAAGCTAGTAAATAACTTCTCTATAGAGATATAGAGGTAGCTATCCTCAAGAAGCTTAAGTATAATCTCAATATACTGGAGGTAGGCTTTAGTAGTATTACTAAAGATTATAATATTATTAATATAGGCTTAGATAATATCTTAGTAGCTATAGAATAAGTTATTTATAAAGCGTTGAGCATATATGGGGGAGTTCTTCAACCCTATTAAACCAATATTAGATACCTCAATACTATATAGGGAGATTATAGCTATCTAGTTATAATATTTAGAATATACTAGAAGCTAGTAAAAAAGTCTAGTAGCATTAAGTACTATAACCTAGCCCTTACCTTATAGATAGTTAAGGATATTATTCTAGTCTAGGAGAGAGTATATTTTAGGAAGTATAACCTTATTTAATAGGCAAACGTTAACTACTAGGCAGCCTTTTTATACTCTACTCACTATACGCTACATAATAAATAAGGAGCATGCAATAGGAACTAATCTAATAGTAAGTAATACCTTGCTTTTAGAGTAGAGGCTATTAAGCTTGCTATAGGCAAGCTTAGCGTCTTCTGTCCCTAGTGGGAAGGGGCGGGAGGCCTTGACCTAGCTTTGCTAACTATTAATAAAGTTAATATACATACCTTCTTTATTAGGTATCATAATAATACTGCGATTACAAAAGATATTATAGTAGTTAAAAACTACCTTTAGGCGGGCTATAAAAGGAGGGTTACTAGTACAGATCTTAATACTAGTAGCTAACTTAATTATTAGGATACTATTAGGCTGGGAGATACTATAGGAGGGGACTTCCGCAGGGCTGGGAATTATAGTAGGGGTATTACTAGACACTATAGTATAGAAGGCTTTCTCCATTATAATAGATAGGGTATTGGAATATCTTAGGGAAAAAGTATTAATATTAGCCTAATTAATAAGGTTTATAGTATCTATACAATCAAAGCGGGTTAAAGTGCTAAGTCTTATCCTTTTAGGGATACTAAGCGTCTTAATTAAAGGGTTTTATAAAAAAACTAGCTTTAGAGTATTTAGAGTAATAATACTATTAACTATAGAAGGGATTTAGGAATAGAAACGCTATAACTAGTCTTGGTTACGGAGGTTAGCATAGCATACTATAATAAAGATAGTGTCGCGATGCGGCACCACAGCACTGGCAGCCCTGCGTGGCTGTGGTGGCGTGCAGTGTGGCTACACGCTTACGTAAGCCACTCTGCTGCCTATTTCACTGCGCCTCGCGCGCAACTATCTCTGAATAAGACAGTTGCCTTCTACAACTCGCCCTTACCCCTACCTGCAGGCTCGTGACAGTTATGAGCCCAGCTCTGCTACCCTGACTGTGTGCTTGAATGGTTTGAGTTTATATACTTGCGGGCCTACAACCCCTACCCAGGGTTCAAATCCCACCGGAGGCGGCTCAACCACCTAGATTTTAGCGAGATATACCCAATCAAAAGGTTCAAAAAGTGTTGCAGTTCCAACCTACCTATTTAGGACGAAACTAGGGGGTGTGTTGTGGTATATAGGTCGCAATTGCAGTGCTGCAATTGTGGATCCACTTTTATGCCTCATCCTATTCGCCATAGTTATGAGCCCAGCTCCTCTGCTTATAAATACCCCTTTTAACCTCTCTAAACCTAGGGAAGGGTAAGCAGCTTTTCTCCCAAAAGAACCTTTTAACCTCTCTTAACTAATTCTCCATATCTTCATTCAATAACCTTTCCAAACCTCCCGCTATTTTATAAACCCCACGATACTCTCGCTATATCTACCTTCTCTATAGAGGCGAAGCTCTAAAGCCCAGCCGACTGGCCTCGCTAGTATCTGAACCTGCGTACCTCCGCGCAGTCTGAAGGTATCTAGAAGTTTATTAATCCTAATAGACTAGACTCCAGTAAGCCCTCAGATGCTCTCAAGTGTACTCTAACTATTTAGGAGTTTATTACTAAGCGCGAGGCGTACCTTTAGGCTTAGTACTAAGTAGACCTCACTAAGTATAAGGCATCTAGTAAGGCTTCTACTACCTCTACTACTAAAGGAGGCTCTCAGATAATTCTAACTATAGAGAGCTATAATAATATTAAGCCCTCTCCCTCTCAATAACTTCAGGAGAGCTCTCAAAAGGCCCCCCTTACTGCTACTTTAGGAGGTGGGGCGTATATAAGGCTGACTCCGCTAGGCCCTATAATACGGGCTAATATCTAAGAGGAGTAGAGTAACGCTCTTAAATTCTACTCTACTAATAGTATAATCCTCACCTCATAGGTTGTATTATACTAAGCCCTTTAGGGAGTTATTTTCTAAATAGTTAACTTAACCTACCTCAAGAGCGTGGGGATCAAGCTAAACACCTTGGACAAGTCTCAGCTAAACCTTTAGAACCTTATTTACTATCTTAAGTAGTACCTAGGCTGCTCTAATGAGGGTATTAAGGAATAGGTATATTATAATTATAAGGAGATTCTAAAGCATGCTAAGTATATAATAAGGCTGTCTAAGTAGTTTAAGGAGTAGTACTATCTCTATAGTCTTACTAAGAGTTAGTAAATCCCTAAGGCGTAGGGGAGTTATAGCAAGCGTCTATTCCTCAAAGCTATCTACTACTATATTACTCCCACTTAGGCCTAATATTAGCTAGACCTCATTATATAAGTAAATAAGATTAGTATATTAAGTTTTACACTTAAGTAGCTTAGTATTATTCTCTCTACTAAGATCTATAATAAACTAGCTAATACTATAAGCTATAGTAGGAGCTATAGTAAGGCTCTAGGCGTATATATAACTCTTGCGGGCCGCTCTAATAATTAGGACCCACCTAAGTCCGCTCCTATTACTACCTCCTCCTTCTTTATAGGCTTACTAAGTAAGATACCTACTTATCCTTATAGGCGCTACTACTACTAGTCTCTATATAATTACTTATATATCTAGTAAGCCTTCATAAGCACTCTAATAAAATAAACTAAAGACTATAAGATAGCTAAGAATAAGGCCTAGCGCATATAGGAGATAGTAATATCTCCTTAGTAGGCTTACCTCCACACTAGTCTCTAGAAAGTGGAGTAAATTATAAAGGAGTCTTAAAGAACTAGATAGCTCCCCTCTAACTAAGGTAGGTACAGCAATAGAGCTAAGCGCAGCAGATATAGCAGCTCTAACTCTAGAGGCTAGCTACCTAGTAATATCTCCTACTATATTATTAATTATAGCCTATTACTAAATGAGAGCGAAATAGTAGAAACCTATTTAGCTATATTTACCTTCTTTAAAGGCCCCCATATCCTCTCTTAGAGCATTATCTTTAATAACTATAGTACTCTTTATATTATTAATAATAAGAGGAAGCTAGTAGCTAGGTCCTTTATTCGCTCTTAAAATAATAAGGTGATTGAGGTTAGTAGTATAAGCATGCCTATTCTCAGCAGAGGTACCTAGTATATCCCAGATACTATTAAGAACACTACTATAGGCTAGAAGAGCGCCCTAATATTAAATAACGTTACTATTATTAAGAATATATATACTAATATTATATCTAAGGCGCTCCTCTATAAGGCTAGCATCTAGTATAGTAGCTATAACTACACTTTATAGCACGGGAAGCCCAGCAAATCCACCTATATTAAGCAGCTTATTTAAAAACGCAACTTAGTATTCTTCTAATATAACCCCATTTCTATCTACTCACCTTATCCCAAGATCCCCATAAGCTCTGCTAGTATTATAGCCCTATCTAATAATAAGAGGCCTATGTAGCTATTATATAACCGCGCGGCTAAAAGAATTAATAACGCTTATATTTAGTATCTTCGCTCTAGACACCTAGGTTAGGCTGCTCTCAAGCACCTAGTCTATAATATTAGGGGGGTGCAAATCAAGGCCCCCTCACATATCTAATATAAATACTGCGCTCAAGCATATACTACTTAGGTTATCTCGCGCAGCCTATTAGAAGGCAAAGCCCCCTAGCCCTACTATAGGATAATATAAGATCTTTTTAACTACTAGAAGCTTAGTAGACTATATGCCTAGATACTCCTAATTAAGGATAAATATAGTAGAAGGCTCTTTAGGATCCCTTTAGTCTCTAAAGAGCATAATAAGGTATTTGGAGCACTCCTCATATTTAAACGTTAGGTATGAAAACAAAGAGGCCTAAATATCTACAAAATTCATCACAATATCAAGCGCGCCGTGATCGCCATCCTGGGCTTCACGCGCTATAAACAATAGATAGCAGAATAAGGCATCAATATGGAACTCTCACTAGTAAACATAAAGGAGCCTATAGGAGGAGGCAAGCGTATAGGCGGCAAGGTTATTCCAAAAGCCCTAGCTATACTAAAAGGAGCTCACCTACTAATCTACCTCATATTAGAGGCCTAGAGAGCATCTATTTTTATATATAATATCAGCCCGCGCACCACAAATAACTAGCAAAGCCCCATTCAAAAGGAACTCAAGTAGTTTCAATAACACTTCCAATAGTAGCAGCCAGACCTCACGCTTTCAACACACCAGGACCTTCGCCTATATTAGGGAGGGCTCTACGCCTATAGCTATAGAGCTTACTTACTAGAGGGAGAATAAGAGAGAGGCGTTAGAAGATGCTATTATAAAGTTAACTCCAGGGCCTATCTTAGATACCTCATAAGATATATACCTAAAATATATAACCTCTATAGGATCTAGGTTCCTACGCTCAACTAGGTTATTACTACGCGCAATATACGCTTCAATAAGATGAAATTCTACTCCCTAGATAATAAGGCAGACGCCCTAGATATCTAAAGTGCTCAGGAAATCATTAATAAGGTTAAAATACCTATTAAATTACCTAATGTAGTCCTCAAGACCTTAGGGGTGCTTAATAAAGTAACTAGTAACCTTATAATAGATAATACCCCTAGAGAGCTATTTAGGCCCTCTATACTAGCTGCTTCCTTTCTAGAAGCGCCTCGCACTACTACCACAAAGCCACAAGGCCTACTAGCTAATATATAGAGAGAGTTACTAATACCTAAATAATCTCCTGAACCCAATAGCATGCTAGGAATAGGATCAGGCATTAGAACAATTACATCTCCCCCCCCTATAGCTATAAGTATGCTTAAAGCGGCCCAGCTACTTATTTCAAACGCTTAGGAACTAGCTACTTAAGCGCCTAGTGAGCATAGCTTAACAAACACTAGAAGAGCTTCCCCCTCAATAGCTAAAACAATACTTACTTATTATCCATACTAATAATAAGACTATAGGCCCCCCACCTAACAGAGCACTTAAGAGAGATATCCAAGAGCCCTTATAACTATATATCTAGAGAATAGCTTAAGCTCACTAAAAAAAAAACTACTAGTAAGCCTTTTTTATAACCTTTCTACCTAATTAACAAAAAGCTATTACTAAAAGCACTCTTAGCTATAAGACTCTCTACTCTATAGTTTCTGCGCGCCTCTAGAATAACTTAGAGATACGCCCCAGCGCCAAGCAGAAGACTACATACTTTGTGGAGAACCTAATAAAGCCCCTAAGCAACTACTTTAAGGTTAATAAGCTCAAGGAGCTGCTGCGAGGTATATTCCAAGCTACTATAAAGAAGGAGATCACTAAACTCACTATAATAAATACCTAGCGCATTATTAACTAGGCTAAGGCATATTTAACCCCTCTACTATTAAAGTAGATATACTCCTATAACTTCTATAGTAATCGCCTCAACTCCTGGAAAGCGCGAATCTGCGTAAGAGGAGATATATAAGATACCTCCTCTCTTAGTTCCACCTATACTGCCACGCTCGCAGCGCGAAGCCTGCGCGTAGTAATAGCAATCGCAGCCCAGTTTAACTACAAAATCCTATAATATAACATTATAAATACCTTCTTAAACGCAGATATCAACCCAAAGAGAGAGCCAGTTACTTACTACCTCCCAAATAACTTCAAATAACGAGGGAAGCTCATCAAGCTCAATAAGGCCCTATATAGCCTCAAGGACGCACCCCTCCTATAGTATAAAGAGTTTTCTTTAACTCTATATAAGCTTAGGCTCTCCCTATATAATAAAGAGCCCTACTTATTTCAAGATAAGCATCACAGAGTCCTTATCCTATTCTATATTAATAATTTCCTTATCCTTTTTCACCACAACTATAAGAAACAAGCTTAAAAGCTTATTAAGGCTATTAAGAAGTTATATAAAATTTATAGACTAAGCTCTATTAAATAGTATCTCAAGCTGCGCGTTATATATAACTAAGTAGCTAAAAGAATTTATTTAGTCTATAATTAGTATATCTATACTATCACTAAGCGCTTCAAACTCTGCAGTAGTATTCACCCCGCTACTCTACTACCTTTTATTAAACTCACTAAAAATAAAGGCGAGGCTACATTCACGCAAGCTAAGGAGTACTAGTCGCTTATTAGAAGTATCCTATATACTATAATAATAGTATAGCTAGACGTAGCCTTTACTATAGCCTAACTTTCCCGCTTCCTTATAAATCCAAGCGCGCAGCACTTCGCCGCAGCGAGGCAGTATATCTAATATCTCTATACTACTTACTACCTCGCGATTTACTATAGTAGCTCTAGGGGTAATAGAAAGGAGACTCTACTACTTATTAATAGCAATACCTCTTTTACTAATAATAACGAGACTTATAGATCCTCCCAGGGCTTTATAATAATGCTCTCTAGAGGCGTAATTTAATAGAAAGCAGCCCGCTAAGTAACTATAATAATATCCACAATAGAAGTAAAGCTCCTAAGTCTTAAATATATAGCCAAAGAGACTATAGCACTTTAGAGGCTATACTATAATATCGCCTTAGAACTTAGGGATATTTAGAAGGTCTATTATAATAATTAGTAAACTATCTAACTAGTAGTTAGAGAGAGAGAGAGAATATTAACCCGTCTGCGGCATATTAATATCCAAAACATATAGCTTCGCTAGGAATATACAAAGGGCACCTTTAAGGTGCTATATATGCCCACAGACTAGATACTAGTAAATAGACTTACTAAGAACCTCTCCCAGGCAAAATTCAAACGCTTCCGAGCGCTATTAAACCTCGCAGATACTTAGTATATTATTATCTAGATAGAAAAGAAGGTTTAAAGGGCGAAGATAAGCTCTATTTAGCCTAAAGGCTAGTAGACATTATCTATGGGGCTATAGCCCCCTCCGCAAACTAATTCTCATAGGCATACTAGCCCGCTAACTCACCTCCTAAATGCTAAAAGCAAAGGGTATTAATACCTATAGGCGCATCTTTAATAACGGGAGCTCTCCTCCACATAAATAGCCGCAATAAGGCAGTTAATTAAGGGCTTAGCAGCGCTAATAAGTATATTAAAAATAGCTAAAAGGCTTACTAAATAAGCACGCGCGCTAGTAATAGTACTGCTAGGTAGTATAATAGAGACCTACTAAAAAGAGCTACTAAAAGGCAACTCTCTAATAATAGGCTCAGGTCGCATAACGCTACTAGCAGGCGTTGCAGGAGCCTCAGAGTGCTATAAAGGACTAGCTAAAGCTAACCTTCTAATAGCACCCTCTAGGCGTATAATAATAACCTCCTTACCCTTCTCCTTCTCTTCTTACTCTTATCCCACCTCCTCTACCCCCTCCTACTTACTCTCTAGCTCCTCTAGCTCCTTCTCCTTCTCTAAGATAATATAAAGAGTATAGTAATAAAAGGCGAGTCCCTAATTAGTATTATTAGCCTTATCCTAAGTACCTAGGCATACTCCCGCTCCCGCTAGTATACTCATAATATAGTTATTCTTATTAAACGCCTTATAGCATAGCTAGTAGGGCTTAATAGTAGCAGTAGGCAGGGGCTTGCAGCCTTAGCTGCATAAGTAGCAGCAGTAGCGCTTATAGGCACTATAGAAGCAGCAACTAGAGCTCTTACCTATAAGTAGCGAGCGACTATAGCTATAGCAGGGAGAGTCTATAAGGTCCCCAGCTCCCTCCAGAATAGGGGAGGCAGCGCAGGGCTTCTTAGCTAACCTAGTCGTTTTCGCAGCCCCGCTAGCGGGGGTCTTCCACAGAGGCGTCTAAGGGGTCTCAGTGCGCTACTACTTCTTCTAGGGGCTAGTAGGCTCCTCAACTAGTAATAATATTATTAGTAGTACTTAAGATAATAGGGCAAATAGCAACTTATCCTCCTCTTCCTCCTCCTCCTCTACTTGCCGCTCCACCTCAATAACAAGCTGCGCGTTAAGAGCAGCTTACTACTTAGCGAGAACAGCCAGGCGCTCCTTCTCCGCCTTATTAGTAGCTTTAGTCGCTTACACCTTAGCAATACGGGCATAAAGCTCCTCCTCAGTCTCCTTACGCTTAGGGGCCATTATTAATAATACTATAATAATATATTATTAGTACTATAATAAGAAGATAAGTATATGCACTAACTAACGAAGCGCGCGATAGATTTTCGAGCGCGCGGGAAAAACTCAACTTATAGTTATTTATAGTATTCCAAGCAGAAAAAGAGGGAAAGTCCAAAGGCTGCGCGCAATAAAGGGATATTTATACTTACGCCCTGAGGCCGCCTTTTTTAGGCAGTTAGCCGCCCTCCACAGTAGTCAACAGTTATTTATAATAGTTAGCTGCTATTCTGCCACTCTTTTATGCCTATATCATTATTAGCAAAGTCGCATAATAGCAGTCACAAACGCTACAAACGTCCCAAGGGTTATTAAGGGGTTATTTTTTATTTGTTTTGCGCCTTTGGGGCCGTTTTGAATATAGTTATTTTATTTTTATATAGATTTAAAAATAGTTACAGCCGCGCGCGGAGCGTCGTGAGAATACAATAGCATCCGCAGGCGCAGCTAGGGGGTATGTCGCAATACGGCACCACAGCACTAGCAGCCCTGCGTGGCTATAGTGGCGTGCAGTGTAGCTACACGCTTACGTAAGCCACTCTGCTGCCTATTTCACTGCGCCTCACGCGCAACTATCTCTAAATAAGACAGTTGACTTCTACAACTCGCCCTTACCCCTACCTACAGGCTCGTAACAAATAGAATTACGGGGAGGAATTATAGTAGCTTATATAAAATTAACTATCCTAATAATAGGTAGGATACTCTTGTAGGTTATATTAGTAGCTATACTATATATAGAGCGGAACTTCATAATTCCTTTATTAAAGTTAATAAGCAACCTATAGTCTTTATAAAAGGGTATACCTAAGAGTAGGTTTGCGCTAAGTAAGTTTCTAACTCCTATAGTAATAATAATATAAGCCTAGATAAGCGTACTACTAAGCATACCTAGGAGGTAGAAGTTAAAAGTAGCTTCCTCTATAACCTCAAAGAATAAGTTTATAGCTACTATATAATAGGGGTCCACTAGGCATAAGTAGGCCTTATTAATAAAGCAATCTATCTACTATTAGTTAATAAGAGCAATAGAAATACTAATATTAATATAAACTTCCTCTATAGGCCTATTAACCTAGGCAGATATATAGAGGTAGAGATAAATCTACTTATAGAAATAAATGCTCTTCTATAGTCTAGGGGAGGTATTAATAACTTAGCTAGCCTCTAAGGTGAAATTAGTAGTATAGCTAGTAGTAAGTATAGTAGCATTAGTAGTAAGGCTTATAAAAAGGGGGCGCTTAGCATCTAAAGCTAATACATTACTAGAGTTATAAATAAGATTATTCTATATAGGCTAGTAGTTAGTCTCCTCCTTAGGAGAGAGAGGCGTTATTAAGTTAGAGCTATAATTACCCGTCTATCCTACCTATAGCTAATATAAGTTAAATAGGTTAAGTTAATTATAGATATGAATAAGCTTATATCTATTATTAATAAGGTAGTTAATAATAGTCTCGGGGTTAATATGTTTAAAGACCTGGTAGGCTTAATTACTACAATAGTATTAAGCTATCTATTATAAGCAATTAAACTATTGAGGATATTTCTAAGGCCTTTAAGCGTTATAGTAGCCGCTCTAGGGGGCTTAGGTGCCTGCTAGCTTATTAGTCTAATATGGGGTATTTCAATTATTAGAGAGATTTAGCTAGAATTCTCTACAATATCCGGACTAATAATGCTAATAGTCCTATTAAAGGGAATCCTAGTAGGAGTATAAATAACCTTAATACGTAGAGTCATCTAGTATAGCTAAATAGAGGGCATAATATGCTCCTAGGCTAGATAAGAAAGGAGTATAAGCATACTAAATAGTATAATATTTCTTATCTATAAGCGAGACATATATATCTATTATATCTATTATCCTAAGCTTATAGAGAAATTATTGAAGTTCTAAATTAAGGGATTAATAAAAAACTATAAATAACTAATAGAGAGTAAAAGATCCCTATACCCTCACATACTTAAAGACTTTATATACATATTAGTAGATATTATCTTTACTATTAATCTAGTTAAAAGTAAATTAATTCTCCTAGAGCTAAGTACAGGCTTCTACTACAGTAGGAGCGAACTTCTATTAGATAGCATCGCATAATATAGGCAACCCATTTAATTAGTAGTACTACTACTCTATATCTATAAGGATATAGACCTACTAGGAGAGAGCAGAACCTTAGAGAAAAGTCTCCTACTAAATAGTAATAGCTATATAGTAGTAGAAGTACTTAGCTAGAGCTAATAAATAGGAGAACTAGATATCTACTTTATAGTAGTATATAACTCTATAGTTATAGAAAAGTAGCTCCTTACTATATCTTATAGTAGGGGCATTAAGCTAGAATACTCTATAGTCTTATAATATCTAGGGTGGGAAGAGCGCTGGGGCTAGCTGCGCCTAGGTAGTAAAACCCCCATATAACTACTAGGGCAAGAATATCTAAGAAGAGACTATATAGGTTCTAGAAAACATTATCCCCTCTATAGATATACTAAGGTGGGGGGCTATAGGGGGGTTACTAAGGAACTTCAGGTGCTAGCAAGCTATAGCTAAGGGGACTCTACTATAAGTAGCCTAAGCAGAGTAGTACTTTATCTTATTGCTCCTAAGCCTAGGGGGACCATTAGAATAATAATATTCCTAGTGGGGCTAATATAAGTACTATCTAGAGGGGCTAATATAATAGCAACTATTCTAGTAGGACTAGTATAAGTAATATCTAGAGGGGCTAATATAATAGCAATTTTCCTAGTAGAACTAGTATAGATACTATCTAATAGAGAATATAAGGAGTTAGCAGGATATATTAATAGTATAGTAACCTAACTTATAGTTAGGGGTTTTAATAATACCCTAAGCAGTACTTAAGTCTCTACCTTTATTAGCGCTCCAGGTTCTTAGAGAGGCTACTTTAGTAGAGGGGGAGCACTTAACAGCAGAGCAGCTATAAAGATAAGCCGTCTAGTATTACAAACTTAGATCTCTTTAGGGCTAAGGTCGCCAAAAAAGCTACAGAGAGTACTAGATTCTTAATAATAAAGAAGAACCCTCATTATACTACTAATAGTCTCCCTTAGCAAATAAGTATTAATATTCTAACTATTAATGTTAAGTGGCCTATCAAGCTAGCTAGTATTGTAGGAAGCCTGCGGGATATAAAGCATTTAGCCTATGTCCTAACAGAGACTACGTAATACCACTACATTATATAGGAAAGCCTGGCTCAAGCTGCAAACTACTAGGTTATATTTATAGCAATTTATAAAAACCGCAATACAGCGGGCGTCATTTCATTACGCCTCCATAAAATAGAGCAAAGGGAAAGATAACCTAGCAGTAGACTTCTACTAGTTTATTATAACGGAGTCCTTAGAGCCTAAGCCTAAACCTAAGCCCTTATCCTAATAACAGATATCTTATGCACCTCTCCTAAGCTCCTGCTATAAAGCGAGCGTGGAGTCGAGGGACTTAATGAGGTTAAGGATCTAAAAAAAGAAAATCTAGTAGTTATGCTACTAGATATTAGCGTCTTCTTAGTATACCTATAGTAGTACTGAGGGGAGTAATAAGACGTTTAATAAATAATAGTAAATAGGAATAACATATAGTGAAATAGCAAAGAATAGGTCTTGGTGTTAAAGGAGTGAAAGTCTTATATTATTATGTTCTATGCTACTAGTCTTATTCATAGATAGCAGACGCTACATAATAGTAGTAGTATGCTATGTAGCAGTAACTATACGTTACAGTACGCGACAGTGACTGCGCACTATTTATATAGTAACAAGTACCTACTAACTAGGCTAGTCTTTCTGCATAGTAGTCCTATTAGCTGCATCCCCCAAGAGGAGTAATCCTAGTTTGCACTAATAATAGTTAGGTTTATCTGCCTATATCTCATACTACCTCCTATAAAGTGCATTATGGGTGGGAAAATAGTTTCTAAAAAGGATTATATAATGAGGGTTTTGCTAATTCTAAGAAGCTAAGGCGTTGGAATCTAACCGTATAACTTTAGTATAATAGCCCTGTTTCTTAATCCACATCCCTATACTAATCTGCTATTACTAAATAAAACCTTTCTCTAAAGAGGAATAAATATAGAGAATATAGAGAAACTAGATAATAAGTAGTAAGATAATTGCATTAGGGCCCTATATAGCCTTTATAGCTATTGATCTATTAGCTTTACTTAGTATATACTAGCTTTTAGCCTTTAGGTTATGCCGCTATAAGTGAGCTTTTTTTTCTCTTAGATACTATATCTCTATCTACTGCGTGCTTCTTTATTGTTTTGCTGCTGAGTTCATTCTTTAGAACATACAGAAACATATTGTTAAGACTAGCTAACTTATTCTTTCTCCCTCTAATATATATACTTAAAGTTATTAGGTAGTGCCTGCTAGGCTATAGATAAAGTCTTACCTAAGAAAATACTAATACTTCTTAGGATTTCAGAGATCTTATTTAGCAGACTATTTTTTAATATCATTAATATTATATATTTAAGGCTTCTGTTTATATCGCGGGCTCTTTATATTAGAGATAATTATTGCGTCTAAAAATTCCTTTGTAGTATTATTTTCTAGTGATTATATAGCTGCTTAATAAACCTTCTAACTAATATAACTACCTGCCCCTAAGTATAAATAGGTAAGAGGGGTTATCTACCCCTTAAATATCTAGGGCAACTATGTAATATATTATAGATATTGCTTTATAAGCTATATAATAGGCTTATATTAATGGGGTTTGGGGTAGAACTTATAGTTAGAGCTATTAGTAGTTTTAAGAATATTATACTAGTGCTCTAGGATTTATTTAAGCTTCCTAGCGCCTACTGTCTTATATATATAATATAACTAATATTAGAACTATTTTATTAAGAGCTAAGATGAGGTAGAGCTAGATTCTTAGTATAACTGGGTTAGAAAATGCCTTTTTAGGTAATTTCCTTAACTTAGGAAGCTATAGTAGCTACTACTTAAAGCGCCTTTTAGTAAAGACTAACTATTTATATTTCTTACGGCTATATATATATATATATATATATATATATATATAGATAACTAGCTTTAAGGCCTAGTTATTCTACTTATAGTATGAGAGTATACTAAGTAGGTAATATTATTATTAGTGAGCCCTCGCTCCTCAGTGTGAAAGACTGCTGCTGGGTTTGTGATCTTGTCCTCTGGGAAGTTGCTGTGTTATAGAGACCTCTGTAACTGCTTGCGGCCGTTCTCAAGAGCTGTGCCTCAGCTGAAGATTCCGAGATACTACTATAAGCTAATTCTCAGGGTCTTAGAAAGAAGACTGCTTTGCAGTACCTATCTAAGGTCTAGATTAATATTAAATAAGCTAAATCTATTTAGAGGAGTATGCTATCTTATAGATAGTATAACTAGGCTATTATTTAGCGGAATAGCTATAGGGTATATATAACTTTACTAGCGTGCCTTATCTTAGATATATGAGGCTGTTCTTGTTACTACTATCTTACTGGAGGTGGGCGAGCTGGATGTCTAGGCTGTAGGTAAGAGGTGAATTACTTAAGAAGGGAATTCTGTTGGCTCTAGCTATTTATTTCTTTGCTAATATGTCTTTAAAGATTAGAAGACCTATAGTGAGGTAACTCTATCCTCTATTAGCTAGTAGCCTAGCTAGATACTAATATCTGCAATAAGTAGTGCTTTTCTTGTTGTAACTGCTAATGCTCTTACTACTAGTTAAGTAGAAAATATAGAATTTACTAAATATAGTAATTTTAAGGTATGCCTGCCTCTATTCGCCTGAGGAAGGACTTAGCTCCAGGGCTTCACCCCAAGCGCTTATTATAATACTTAGTTTAAATACTTAGAGTAATATAGTATCTCTAATTACTATTTATAGTTATATAATTCCACGGCGTATCCCATAATCCCCTTGGTTCTTAAATTACCTTAAGAGGCAATTTTAGATCTAGTAGTAAGATAGAAAGGGGAGCTCTTAAGGATAAGTAATAGGCCTAATAGGCGCTTTATTAGGTGTTCATAATTTTTAATATTAATGAAATAATAAAATAAGCGAGGCGAAAATAGCAGATAAGAGTAAATAAAATTACTATAAGTAGTAATATACTAAGGGAGTTAGTAATATAATTATAGGAGAAGATACTAAAGCCTATTGGGGTATATTATACCTAATATAAGTAAAACTACTATAAGAAACTAAAAGCACTAATATAGGCCTTATTTCTATTAGGTTTAATTAGCTTTAGTAGAAATAGAGGTTTATTAAGTAGTTTATTGTGGAGGCGAGAGTTAAAGAAAGGTTAACGATATACTAACGCTATTATAGAGTGTGGATATAGCTGAGACTAGTAGAAAGAAAGTAAATGTGGCGTGGGTAGTGCTTGGGGAAATAAAAGGTATAAGAGTAACTTCGAGGTATATCGGCGTGTTGGGCGGGGCGGGTGCTGTTTTATGGGAGCGCAAAAACAGTGAGGGATGGCATGGCCGAAAATTACCCGATGTGGCAGGCGCTGAGAATGGCATGTTAGCGCCGCCGTTTCTAAAGGCAGGCAAGCCGTCTCTTGTTTTACCGTAATTAAATTGTTTTTTTTTTTGAATCTTATAAGCCTCCTTAATGTTATAACTCTTAGAAGTTCTTATTATAATTAATAGCTTAATAGTGTTTTAATTTAAATAACTTATATACTACTCTAATAACATTATTATCCTAAGCTATTTCGTTTTAGTAATTTACTCTATTCTTATATAGAATGATTAGTCTAGTTTATATAGGGGTTATTATTCCTTTTTTTATAATATTCCATAGTATATAAATACCTTTTCTCTTATATTCCTAAGTTCCTATCTTCTAGAATATTCTTTATAAAGTAGGAAATCCTTTATTAAGTAGTAAACCTGTTTTAGTTACTTAGTAATACTAATTCGAAGTTAAGGTCACTATAAGTCTATTATTGTCGCGATGCAGCACCACAGTACTAGCAGCCCTATATAGCTCCGCCGCAGCCCTGTGTGGCTGTGGTGGCTTATAGTGTGGCTACATACTTATATAAGCCACGCTACTGCCTATTTCTACTGCGCTTCGCGCGCAACTATCTCTAAATAAGATAGTTGCTTTCTATAACTCGCCCTTTCCCCTATTTACAGGCTCGTAATAGTTATAAGCCCAGCTCTTCTGCTTATAAATACCCCTTTTAACCTCTTTAAGCCTAGAGAAGAGGGAGCAGCTTTCTCCCATACCTTTTTACTTTCTTTTTCTCTAAAGAAACCCTCTCATAACTAATCTTCTATACCTTTCTTTAACCTCCTACTACTTTATAAACCCCATAATACTCTCACCATATCTACTTTCTCTATAGAGGCGAAGCTCTAAAGCCCAGCTAGCTAGCCTCACTAGTATCTAAACCTATATATGTCCGCACAGTCTAAGGGCATCTAGAAGTTTGTTAACTCTAATAAACCTAACTCTAGTAAGCCCTTAGACGCTCTAAAGCTTACTCTAACTATTTAGACTTTATTACTAAGCGTGAGGCATACCTTTAGGCTTAATACTAAGTTAGCCTCACTAAATATAAGGTATTTAGTATGACTTCTACTATTTCAACTACTAGAGGAGAGCGCACTTAGATACTTCTAATTATAGAAAGTAATAATAATAATAAGCTCTCTCCCTCTTCTTAACTTTAGGAGAGCTCTTAAAAAGCCCCCCTTGTTACTACTTTAGGAGGTAGGGCGCTTATAAAGCTAACTCCACTAGGCTCTATAATATAAGCTAATATCTAAGAGAAGTAAAGTAACGCTCTTAAGTTTTACTCTACTAATAGTTAATTCTTATCTTATAGGTTATATTATATTAGGCCCTTTAGGGGGTTATTTTCTAAATAGTCAACTTAATTTACCTCAAGAGTATAGGAATTAAGTTAAATACTTTAGATAAGGTTTAGCTAAACCTTTAGAACCTTATTTACTACCTTAAGTAGTACCTAGGCTGCTCTAATAAGGGCATTAAGTAATAAGCGCGCTATAATTATGAGGAGATTCTAAAGTATGCTAAGTATATAATAAGGCCGTCTAAGTAGTTTAAGGAGTAGCACTATCTCTATAGTCTTATTAAGACTTAGTAAATCCCTAAGGCATAGGTGTGAAGGGCGTAGCCCGGGTTTATCCAACGAAGGGGTGCTGTAAATTAGAAGTAATCTATACTAACGAGAAAAGGCTCAAGTCCGCAGGCTCATGCGGTACTTGAGCGGCTTTTATGCGGTTATGGGGTAGGGCTGCAGACCTTCGCATGCTTGCTATTACTAAAGTGGCATAGCCCTAGTGGCTTGGAGTGTGGTGCTTGAGCGGCTTTTGTGCGGTTGTGTGGTAGGGCTGTGGACCTTTGCGTGCTTGCTATAACTGAAGTGGCGTAGCCCTAGTGGCTTGGAGGCGGGTGCAGCCCGGCCTGTAATAATACCCCCTCTGTGGGTTTGTGCGTGGTAATGGCGTGCCTATTGCTGATTAGCTAGTAATAAGGTGGCCTATGTAGTGCTCTTTTAACCTTTTTGCCTACCTTTACGATTTTGCTCTTCTTTTTTCCACTATTAACTATATAATAATAACTATTATAAGCCTCACTTTATAATACTAAACCTTTCTGTGAAAATAACTGCTAACCTTTTGCTAGTATTAATTAACTATATGCCTACTGCCTGCACTTTACCTATAAGGTTTTCCGCTTTATTATTGCTTGCTCGCTCTATTATCTAATGATTTTGAAGCTCTCCCTTAAAGATGCAGCCCTCAAGGCCCTTCACTTTGCAAACCCCAGCGCCTCCCCTGCTCTTAGTGAGGCGAATAAGTTATATTTAGAGCGCAGCTCTATTATATCTACTAAAAATATTAATTATAGTAATAATAATAATAATACTTACGCTCCTACGCCTAGCCCCTATAGTACTAAGTATACTAGTAGCTCCCTTTTTACTATATACGCCCCTAACTAACTAGCTAATTAATACCTATAATTATTACTCTATATAAACCCCCTCTAAGTAATAGAGAGCTAATATAGAGGAGAGTAAAGGTCCTATTTAAGAGGTAGTTTGCTTGCTCTATAGTATCTATTATATTAATGCGGACCTGCTATTCTCTATAGCTATATACTATAACTCCCTTTGTATATATTCCCTATATCTACATAGTTCTAACCCCAATAACTTAAATTTCGCAAATATCTATATTACCCGCTAAACTAAGTATATTATAAACTATAGCTATAGTAGCTATATTTCCATAAGTCCTCCGCTTAAGCGCTACGAAATATCCTAATCTACTATAGCTTAATATAGAGGAGAACTAAGACTATAAGGCCTAGGAGGCTATTAGTATCGCCTCTACTACTAACCTAGGGAATAATAACCTCATAAGTACTATTCCAATGCTGCAGAATAACGTACTAACCCGCCTATAGCTCTAGGAGTAGCTGCGCTCAGTCGCGCCCTCTACTAGCGCTTACTTCACAAGAGGCGTACTATCCTCACTAATAAGAAGGGAAGGAAGGAGGTGAAGAAGGAGGCTAAGACGGAGGCTAAATAGGTTGCTACTATAGCTAATACGCCTGCGCTTACGCCTAGTACCTCTAGCTTCTACGCTATTAATGCTCTAGTTATTGCGCCTCCCGCGCTAGTTGCGCCTAGTGCCCATATGACGCTCTCCTAAGTAGCTACTCTAGCTAGCCCTTTCTCTTCTATAGCTACTGTTTTAATAATATATATACCTTCTTATACTATTTGAGATTTATAAAGATATTTGAGATTTATAAAGATACTTATAGTAAATAGCTTTTATAAATCTTAAATAGCTCTTAGTTTCTATTTAATTCCAGCGAACTTACTATTAAATTATATAAAATAAATAAAGAAGTAGCTCTCTACGCAGCCCTACTACTAATAATATACTTCTTAGCTAAGGGCTATAATTAAGCTTTATTTACTACTAATTACGCCCTTCTTTATTGCTTATAATATACTAACTTATAGTAACTATATAGCTTATTAGGTATATAGGGTTACTATCATTCTCTTCTGCTAACTTATACTTATATTTAAACTTATTTATAGCAGCTATATTACGGAGCTCCTTAAGAGGCTCCCACATAGACTATTAATAGCTATTCTACTTTATAAGTATTTTATAGCGCCTGCTGCGCCTAACTATCTTCTACTAAGCAGCTAAGATAGTGTCTACTTGCTATTCTTTAATACTATTCTCTATGAGTATTAGCAGCAGCTAGGTATTACTATACGCTTGCCCTAGTAGCGGGTCTTCTACAGCTCTCTAGAGCAGGCTAATATAGAAGTTTAGGTATATACGGCTTAGTATATTAAGTTTAAGAATAATAGGCATTATTACCTCTACTACCCTATATTTATAGTATAGCTAGTCTAACGTCTTATAGAAGCATAAGGTTTTATAGTTTATAGTAAATAGCTATACTTTATCCCCCACCTAAAAATGTTCTATAGGCTTATAGTAACTATTTGTAGACCTCTTTATTACTTGCTAAGCAGTAGTAATTACTATTTGCGCTACTTACGTTAAATACTTTAGCTTCTCGATAAACTTCTAAGTAGTGACTTTATGGCTATATATTGCTGAGGATATGGGCTCTATAACTGTAATTAGGTTAATACTATACTTATACTTAAGGAAGAATAAACTTATATCTACTATAGTAGCGTTATGGTTATTTAGCGCTAGCTATACTAATAGTAAGTAATCCTCCTAATTATTCTAACTAGAACTAATTAAATTATTAAGGATTACCTGGATTTCCTAGTTAAACCTCTTTATTGCTCTATCTATTTGCAGGTAAAAGGTAGTATTTAAGCGCTATTAGATACTAATAAGCTAGTAAAACCTCTTCTAAAAGTAGCTAGTCTAGTTATTACTGCAATTACTTATAATAGTTTGTGGGATGCTATGGAAGTAGTAGTAGTATTAGATAAATTGCTCCGCGCAGGCCTCTGCGTCTATTATTACTGTTGGCTCTAAGGTTAATGCTTTTAATAGTTAGTTAATAATAACCTAAAGGTATCTCGCTTCTAATACTAATAGTAGCAGTAGGTTTATTATAAAGTCTATTGTGAGGTTATATTAAATATGCTCTAGGATTAGGAGAGGTTCTAATAACTCTCGTTTTGCTTATTACTAGATTACTGCTTTACTGCACCTATTATAATTATAGATAAACCGCTTTTAAGCGTAGGATTATTTAGGCTAAAATTACTGCTAGCTTAGAATGCTTAGTATATTATTATAACTGGGGTGTTAAGTAATACTGGAGTTATAGCTAAGCTAGATAATATATATACAGAGGGCGTTATTTATATTATTTTTGCTATTACTCCTAGGTACCTAGATCTAGCTATAGAAGGTTAGGTAGTAAGTAGCGTTAATCCTATACCCGCGATTTATACCTTGAGTTAGAGAGCGGGCGGGAAGCTGCGTTTACCTTACTTAATAGCGCGATGTATAGCGGCATACTATAGATCTTTCTGGAGTATTTTATCCTATAGTTGCTAGAGCCCCGCGTTCTTAAAGACTGCGATTTCTAGTAGAGTATCCTCTAGTAGGGCGTACTTACTACTAACTTACTAAGCAGCTTATATAGGTAGCGTAGCATCTGGGATAGCCTAGATTACCTAGCTCTATTTTTAGTTATTATTTTAACTACTTAGTATATCTTATTTATATTAGGAGAGCGCATCTGGGGCGGTAGTGAGAGCGCTTAAGTAGTACTCTAACTTAAAGTTATATTTAGTAAGCTCCTCCGCTTAGCGACTCTGCTACTCTATTAGCTTTTACTTCTTAGTAAAGTACTTTAGCCCCTTATATTCTATTAAGACCTTAAATTTATAGATACTAAATAGCTCTATATCCCACGCCACTAAATATATAATAACCATAAGAAGCTCCGTATTATATATGGGGTAATTATACTAAGCGGGCGTGAGCTTTTGTGAGTAGTAAGTAATAAATTGAAGCTGCCCCTTCTTATTCTATTGAGCTAATATGCCTCCTAACGCGTAATTAGAGTAGTTTATTTCTACTACTATCTCCGCATTTGGGTTAAAGTAGCGTAGTACTAGTGCAGATAAGAACTTTATTTTAAGCGTTTTAAATACGGCTTATTAGGCTCTGCCCTAGCTAAAAGGGGACTCCCTTACGCATGAGTTAGTCTAGAGCTGCTATAATACTAGTATAGCCCTTAATAAATACCTAACAATAGTTTATAAATCCTAAGAAGCTTTATATGCTCTTAATAGTTCTTAGTATAGCTTTTTCTAGATAGCGCGGACCTTCTCTAGGTTATATGTAATACTCTCGCCTGCCATTAGAATAAATCTGATATACTTAATAGTTTTAATTGAGAACTCGGACTTCACTAGGTCTAGGTTTAAGCCTGCGTCTTCTAGCCTCTAAAGGATTTATTTAGCTTTCGCCTTGTGGTTTGCTCTTGAGTTACTTAAATAAATAAAAGTATTATTAATATATATACTTATAAATTTATTGAGAAACTCCTAGAGCGTTTTATTAATAAATTGCTAAAAGGCTGTGGGGGCACCTATAAGCTTAAATAGGTAGATAAGCTATTTAAATAGCTTATATTACGTCCTACAGAGGGTCTTTAGGATATTTTTATCCTTTATGTGGATCTTATAGAAGGCTGTAATAATATTAAGTTTATTATATTATTTAGTTATGCTAACCTATTAGAGGGCTTTTTATAATTAGTAGTAGTAGGTAGTAGTCTTTCCTTATAATTATATTTAGCGTGCAGTAGTTATAATAAAAATAGATATTACTGCCTAGCTTCTATATAAATAATGCTAGCGCGCCTGCAGGTAAGCTGCTTCCTTAAATAAATCTTTTTTTTAGTAGGTTAGTAAGCATCTTATAAAGAACTAATAACTTTTTCTGAAATATACTATATAGTAGGCCCTATAGTAGCGCTGCTTCTTATCTACTTATATTACGCTCTAGCGGTATTTTGTGGTTAATACTGGGCAGTGGGGGTAGTAGTAGGTGCGCTTTGCATGGTTTGAATAGGTTTGTAAACTTTTTGAGATAGGTTGGGAGCTTTGTAGTGATATTAGCGAATAGTTCCTTTATCTATAGGGCTTTATTGATGTCTGCTATGCTTATTAACTATATAATAGATGCTATTTTAAGTAGCAACCTTAATAACTATCCTGCGGCTACCTAATAGTATACTGCTCTAAAGAAGGCAGTATTAAGGGACTAAGCCTTCCTGATTTTATGAATGCGAGCCAATTCGTTTTAAATAGATAATAGGATATTTATTTACGCTTTATTATAGTAGATATGCTATTTAGCTGCGAAATAGATAGCATAGTTATGCTCTATCTAGGGTTTTCTAAGGAACAGGTCTATATTAAGACTATAGACTATGTATATATAGATCTGCTATGTGTGTCTACTTATTCTAATTTTATAAGTTATTACGCCTTTAGTAGCGATATGCTTTATATTATCTATAAAGCTACGTAGATAATACTTCTAGTAGTTAATATAGAGTAATTAGAGTTAGTAGGTAAACTTATGATCTATAAGGGTATAAATATTATAGCTATAGTTTATATTGAACTCAAAAGGCAGAAAAAAAAACCCATAAACACATAACCCCAACCACAAGATATTATGACGTTTTCTGAAAAGAAAATGCAAAGCGTCTGCCTGGTCTTCAGTGTTCACCTGAAAACCAGATTTCAAATCTTTGTAGACTTTGAGACGATTGTCGGGTCACTACTTGAACCGCTGGATAATGTGCCGGAGTGGTGTGTTGGGGAGGGAAGCCATTTTTGTAGTCGAGGACCATGCCCGCGAATAGTGTCCATTGCCGCAGGTTTAAAGTGTATAAACCATTGAAGTGATGCGCCATCATCTTAATGTACTAATGTTAGTCTTCTAGCCTGCTACAGATGAATCATCGCAGAGAAATACTTGAATAATTGGAAACTTTGTCAAAAACCGTTGCTCGTTACTGAGCCACCTCTGCCTGGAGATCGAGAGTCATGTTCGGTTTCTGGGGACCACGACGATTCTGGTAACGATGGCATTTCTGGGAATGATGATATTTCTGGCGATGACGAATTCGGCGACAATAAATAGTCAGGCGACAACGAGAACTACGACGACAATGCCGACGACGACGACAACAACCACGACTCGGACGATGTCAATGCTGTTTCTAGCGCCGACTTTGACCCGAGGACGATGAGTAAACATGTTGCTCTTTAGCTTACCATGGATAATCGGTCAGCTTTAATCGCTAGTCCTGTCACGTCTAAGTGTAGTCCTAGTTGTAGTTTCGTTTGGATACTTTTACCAAACTCACCGTTATTCCGATGTCATCACATCGAATTGCGACACGCTGTTTTGAGGTATTGGCTAATCCAAAACTATGTGCTTGCCAGGCTTCGCTGTGGACTTCACTGTTGCTATTAGTCTACATCACAATGGGTGTTGCAGATGAAATCATAAAACAAAGGGCTTAAATGTTATTCCGAAATTACTAGAACTTTGAAGAGGCTTAAGAAGTATTTCTCAATACAACGCAGCTCAAGTCCATCCAAAACCATATACTCAGCCTCCAACATTTGCATACCCCGCTGTAGCTACTAACACCACGCCCACAAGCGGTCCCAGCCACAGTTGAAGTTCACCGCCGTGGATTCGACATCACCTCGCTTTTAAGGGAGACACTGAGAGTACCAAGGGTTGATAACAGTGCACTGAGAACCCGCCACGCATTTCGTCTCGCCCGAGTATCCGTTCCCGCCACACTGAGCATACAACGGTTGGCCCCCACTAGAGACGGGAGTAGGTCTGCACTGCGCGTAGTATGAGTCCATGGTAGAGCATGTTGCATACTCTGGGCAAATCGACGGGCCAGTGTATCCTCGACCGCCACACTGCTGATACAGCCCCTGAGTTGCTTCACCGTTCGACTGAGGCTGGGTTGTCGTTGGTAACACGCTGGTTGAAGCTCGAGGGGTTGTCAAAGTCGTCAAAGTCGATGCTTTCAAGGGCATGGTGGTACTGCTTGGTGGCGCAATATCGCCGGTTCCCTCCGCTGATGCCAAAGGGCTCACAGGAAAGGGGCTGACGACGGCACGGGAGCTGGTGACCGCGGCACTGCTTGGAGCTCGAATGGACGATGTGGTAATACTGACGCCGTAAGGAGTGGCGCTTCCAGAGGCAGTGATAGCGATCCTGCTCTGCGAAAGCATGGAAACACCGCCTGAAATGATCGATGGTCCAGGAACGACATAATCATTGAGGTTGTCACGGTAGATGTTGTACAAGATGCCAGGGTCATTCGATGCGTACAGAGCAGTGCCGGGAACTCCGGGTGGGTTGTACGTGCCCTCGCCCGTGATTTCGAGGTTGATGCACTGAGGATAGCTCTGGGCTCCGTTTGACTGGCCGGCGCTGTGAAGAGCGATAATGTCATGTCGAAGGACGTAGTGACCGGGCGCGATGTTCGGGGGAATACGAACGAGCCAGGCATTGCCGTTGCTGATCAGAGCACTGGCGGCCCATCTGGTGGTCTGCTGAGGAGGGTCAATCAGACCAGCGCCGTCGATCCTGAAGAATCGAAGAGCAGTTTTGTCGATGGCGTTACACGGCCCGTTGCAGTTCGCTAGAAAATCCATGACTGGCCCCTTGTGGCTATCAGGCCACTCGGTCCACTGCAGTTGGATGGTATCGCCTGCAGCCACTGCGATGCGTCCCTTGCCAGAGGCTCCTTGTTTGTGGCAGATGATGTCCGGTTGACTGTAAGAGGCCGGCTCAACGTAGCCATTATCGGGTTGGTTGGCTGACCATCCGGCGACGAGTGGCGGGTTTGAGTTGTACGGGTCTTGAACAGGGATGTAATTTCTGTAAGAGACTCCGTTGACTACAATGTTGGTAATGTGGCCATGTGCGGCAACAAAACTGACAGAGGCCAACGCGATCAGGAAACGAGATGTTTTCCCAGCTCCCATTTTGGTTGAAAAGATCGAATGAATGGACGTGTTCAAAATGGACGAGTTCAACGACTGAAGAGTGACTTTGGAAGAAAGTATTGGAAAGAATGGTGACGAGTCTGTCAAATGCCTCTGATACAGATGCTGATCTTGGAGCTTTATACTTAATACGCCCTCGGACGTCTCTTACGTTGTATACCGCCGGTCAATGCGGGCGAGCTAGGGAGACGTTGAGACAAACATTCCAAGAATTTGCCTTCTCTAACGGTCTTACGAATTCCAAAGGGAGTTGCATGGCGCTCGTTGTCTCCCATCGGTCGCCCCGGCCCTCCGGTCAAGAGCTCTCGCTGTCAATGTCATGGTGGTTAATGCAACTTGTCTCCGAGGAACTTTCCGCCTGGGTGAACCCCTGGTCTCTTGTCGAGACTTTACCGAAACCAGATGCGGCTGAAGCTGTATCACACGCCACGATACCCGAGTGATGGACTGGAAGCTTTCTCTGGCGGGACCGACTTTCACCTTCACACAAGATTATGGGATGATAAAGTTCGGGCGTTAGTTGAATGCGGCGGCCCATTGAACTCAACAGCGGGAATCGCCCGCGTCTGGACCCTAGTCATGTTGCTCAGCTCATCCAGCAAAATGACGTTGAAAACGGTGCCAAGTGGAAAGGTTGCGGCGGATGTGACTCGAAGACATGTACATTTCACTGTTAGTAAGGAGGAGTTCGGGTCCTTCCTCTAAGCGTTGCGTGAGACGTGTAGAGGAGCTCGCATTATCAAGTAGCAATCTAATAGTCCCAGTGATTCTAAACATGTTTAGGAGTTACTGGTCTGACGGTCGACGAGTCTCGATCGAAGCTTTTCCACGGGTTCAAGTGAGACATCTGGGCTAAGTCTGCCCTTGCGAGAGGTAGTCTTCGATACAGTGATACTATTCTACTAGCGTCATCCCGCAGTCTAGCCCCCTGTCAAGATTGATAGTGAGAGAACGTGGAACCACATGTCTTGAAATCACCTCTCTCGAAGAAAGCCGATGACCAATCGTCGATTTAAGCGACGTCCAAAACCTCGGCAGGGCAGAATCAACGGGGCCATATCCACGGTGGATGTTAGGGCAGCGCTTGGCCATGGTCCCGATTCCAAAGCCACACCTGAAGAAGGATGGAATGCAACTTAGAATAGAACTTTTCTCTCACAGGTAGAAAACAGTTTTGAGTTTTGAGGACCGGTCGCTTCTGGATGTCGGCGACTTACGGGTTATCTTTTCTTGACAGACGATAGTCGCGCGACAGATTGCAGAACCATTTCACCTAAGATCACACAAGGGACGACTCACCTTGATCAGTCACACTAACCTTGTTTTTGCGCACCGCAATCGGCTTGCTTCTTCTCACTAGTGGCCGAGAGTGTTTCTCCATCTGTTCGAATCCGGAATGGGTGGGCCTTGAGGAGACCAAAAAAGGATAGCTAGGCGGTCCCTTAGAAGACGAGGAAACTTGGCAGATTTATGCTGTATTTGCTAGACTAGTTAAATCCCACAGCCGTAGCGCTGGGAAGACGCCGACTGGTGACTGCCTCCGACCGCCAGGATGCTGGGAGAAACGTTTTCATCGCCGAACGGCCCAGCCATTCCTTGTTCCCCATCCGCTTGATGCAATGTTGAGAGCTCGCTAACAAATCGCAGACCTGCCTCCAGATGACGGACCCCTAGCCCCGATCCTGCGAGAACTATCATGATAAATTGATAGCGGCAACCTGCACATGGCTAATGAATGCGTGCCCGCCACAAGGAAGAAGCGACGGCGGCATGGGCTGCAGGCGCATCGAATTGCGCCAACTGAGCGGCTGTCGGCCGCACGCCGCGGAGTGTTTGGCTCGAGCCGGCGAACTGCCAACCTGTCGAGCGAGAGAAACGAGATGTCGAATCTCGAATACCAGAGCGTTTGAATGAAATGCAGCTTCTCGCGCACATATTTCACCTGGATAGGCGGTTTGGGCGGGTGGGAAAGTAAGATTGAACGCCGGGCGGCATCGTGACACCGCCCTTGGGTTTTGGCGAGAGACGGCTGTCTCAGCCTTCGATCATGATAACCTGTACGAGCATGACAGGGAATAAGACAGCCATGCACGCATGTCGCAGTGTTGAGCGGGCGACGCCGAGAGTGACATGCTTGAGGATGATGCAGAAGAGCAGAACGGCCTTGAAGGCCGAAGTGATGGGAAATAGAGATAAGCGGGCCATTGTGTGATGATTGATTGACGGGTTTGCGAGGTCTGGAGAAAAGGTGCTTGTACTCGGGCGAAGAAGTGAGACACGTTGAGAAGTGATGGGTGACTTTGCTTGGGACAATTTACGATCGACTGGAACCATCGCGCAGCTTTTATGAGGCGTTGGCGATGTCCTACGTTCTTGTCATATTCATGGATTCTTTCTCTTGGCGACCGCCTAATTAGCAGCGCCTCCGTTTTTGGACCCCAAGCCGTCCCCAGGGGTGATATCTGCAAGCCCCCCTGCCACTCTTTCACACCGTCGCCGCCGCAAGGCAGTAAAAGGCCCCAAAGATAGATGCAAATGACCCCAACAGCCTTACCCACAATATGTTTCTCTTGCTCCCTCTGGGCCCTCGGATCCCGAAGGAAGGCTTATACGAAAGGACCGAGCAGGGCGGCCGGCGCAGGCGGCAGTCTGCAGCCCTTGCCGAGCCCCTCCATCTTCGGCTTCCTATCATCACTCAAACCCTCAAACGATAGACTCACTCCAAAGTCCTTTGCCCCGGAATGATTACCGCAATGAATGAGCCACAACGACGTGACTGAGAGCGGCATCACTGCGTTCCTTAATGCAGGCATCCGTAACACCATACCTCCTCGAGACTGCTCTCCTCCTTCCAGCATTATCCTCTCTGAGCCATCCTCCGGGTCGTACGAAGACAGTTCTAGCGAAATCCCACAGATACGGACCGAGTCGAGCTGTGACGACCAACGTGACACGGCTCGCAGCACGACATGATGCACGTGAGGTGAGGTGACGAATACACAGTAAGAGCAACTATAATTAAACGCAACAGCTTCTATCAAGGGTATGGCTCGGCGTAAGAAGCTAGCTGAAGACGACTTACGACCGTAGAAAACGAACAGCTTTGCCTTGAAAGGGAAAAGTTTCTTTTCAATTGACTGGCTTATTTGTATAGTTGCAGTTGCAGCTTTGGAAGAAGGATATCATGCCGTATCTCATCAAGGTCGTGGAGGAGGATTTGTTCAGAGTTCCCAGAAAAATGCCCTCAACGCCCACCCATTACGTGTCTAGCATAACAGAAATGCAGTTTGCGCCCTATTTCCGCGCCCTCGCACTTTGAGCTCGTACTCGGTCGTGGCTGATGTTCGTGGTTGTAGTGGTATCGGACCACTTGCGTGACATTGCCCCGGTCTTTTAAAACTCGCCTTCGGCGCTGTTCCCGATGACCCCAGCGGTCCAAAGACCAATAAGACCCCACCAGCTGACCTTCCAACCGCGCCAGAGGCCGTCGAGGCCCTGGCCCTTTCGGAAGACGGTTTCTGTGACCTTGGGCTTGGTCCTACCCTTCCTCACCGGGTCCGGAGGGGTTGTGATCGCCCGGGTTCCTTCCTCGTTCATGATATAGAGCATGGTGCCCAAGACGCCGCTGTAACGCCCAGGGGAGATGATCGTCTCCATTGCCTGGTCCTTTCCGACGAGCGCGCGAACATATGATCCGGTGGACAGAACCGCAACCTGACCACGGCGAAGGACGGTCTCGAGAGGAAGCTTGACGAACAAAGCCACAGAGGAGGCACAGAATTTGGCGACGGAAAACGTTGTCGGAGAGACTCGGCTATCGATCAGGAATCGCGTGCGGAGCACTAGCGGCGTAGACAGGGTAAGGAGTGGGTGGATAAGCGAGTGGAGGACGGTGGGAAGAACGAGAGGTGAGGGGCAGACGTAAGAGGGGAGAGCCCGGAGGGTAGACAACGTTCGTCGAGGTTGCTTCGAAGTCGAGGTGACGAGAAGCCTATCCCGGATTAGCCTGGCCAAAAAAAGGCGATTATAACCGATTGCGTGACGTACCTCGTGCGGACCAAGTCCAACGGTGCTAGAATAAGGCCAGTAGCAACAGCTGCGGCAGCGGCTACAAACAGCGAGGCCCATGGATAAGGTGATGCGATATCAATGAGGCGATCGATGTCCTCCTTGACACCGAGGTCTGGAACATTGAACAAGGCACTGAGGGCGCTTCTTGACCAATTTTCCAGCAGTGAAGAAAGGACGGAATAGAGGAACGTCGCATTCGAGCCCTTCCAGACGCCCCAGGCACCCTCCTTTTGCCAGAGCTGCCCAATAACCTCCATCAACGAGTCGGAACGGCGAATGGTGAGCTGGTGCGGCGGCACCGGTTGCTTCGCAGCTGGCGTCCGAGGCGGGGAAGGCTGGCGATTCCAGTGGTCCCTAGGGTGGGAGGGAGTTGGTGTGACTGGGACGTTCGAGGTGAAGTATGTAGGCTCGTCCAGATCAGAGTCTTCGGAGTCGGAATGGCCAAAAGGCGTGCTGCCATACGCAGACTGTCTCCCCTCCGACACTGGGGTGACGATGGGTGTCGGCACCGCGGGCACCTCAGTCATGTCATCATGGCTGCGGACTTGCAACACCGTCTTGGCCACCTCAAACGGCTGGGCCATGAGAACGGAGGTGTACTTCCATAGCAGCTCGTCGACGAGGTCCTTGAAGGTTTGAACGACCGAAGGGGACGGTTCGCTGATGTAGTCCTTGTAGTCTATATCGGAAAAAATGTCGCGTGCCTTGGACGCGTACCTTTCGCTGGTGGCATTGGCGGCATGGCGGGCGAACGGTTTAGACACGGAAGGGTTAGAGACCGGCTCAGGAGCCTCGCCGATCGTGGGAGGCTTATAGTATGGTCTGAGGGGGTTGACCCCGTCTCGTTGAGTGGACATGTTGTGGTGTTTTGGTGGCTCAACCCTCACCGATGCATGCTTTCGGGAGCTTCCCACTTTGACTCCCAATTTTGCATGATGAAATGGAAATTCTCGGAGATAAGATTAGCGGGGTGGCGCCTACCACAAAAAACAGAAGCTAAACCCCCACTAGCCGCGCCTGCCGCGCTGGCGCTTAAAACCCGGACCGTCTGTTGCAGTGGGTGGCGGAACATCGCGCATCGCCGGCCGATAAGCCCGAGGGGTATGGACCTTATCGGAGCTCCCGTAGGCGACGAGCCTATAGAAATTTTGCTGAATCCAATTCATCTCCACCGGTCCCTTGCGCATTTATCGAGCCTTTCCACCAATTTTCGGCCGGTTTGCTCACAGCTTCAACCAACAGGACCAACAGCGATAATCGATGCTTTACCAGCTCAACCGCTATTGAACGAGGGGTCTCCGAAGAAAATTTGAAACCTCCATAAGCCTCGAGCTCCCGCCTCCAGCGCATCCGAATCGAGTTGCGCCCTTTCGCGAACACACCGAGGAAAAAAGTCGCCGAGAACGGACCCAAGCGATATGTCGTCTCCCACTAGATCCCTCTACAGACTCGCCGCCAGCGCAAGCAGGCAGGCTCCCCCACTGCAGCGACAGACCAGGTTCATCTTTAGCTCCCAGGCGCCTTCGAGGACTATACAGTTTTTTGCGTCCAGGCGCATCCAATGGCCTTCGGCGCGCAGCTTCTCAATCTCGGCTATGAAGCCGCATGGCCACATCACACCTCCTAAGCCGGGTGAAGAGTAAGCCGTCAAACGGAGGGGTACCGGGGTTTTCGCTGACGATTCATTCAGGTTATGGGTGACCTTTATTGATAAGGATGGCGATGAGCACAAGATCGCTGTGAGCGAAGGAGATAACCTGCTGGATATTGCGCAAGATAACGACTTGGAGATGGAGGGTAGGTCAATCGATACAGTCCCGTGAGAGACTTATGTCTGACCTCGTATGTTAGGTGCCTGCGGAGGCTCTTGCGCATGCTCGACGTGCCACGTCATCGTCACCGACGAGGAATACTTCGACAAGATGCCCGAGCCCGAAGACGACGAGAATGACATGCTGGACCTGGCATTCGGCCTCACTGAGACAAGTAGGCTGGGATGCCAGGTGACGATGACGAAGGAGCTCGACGGCCTCAAGGTGAAGCTGCCATCGATGACCCGGAACCTGCAGGCCAGCGACTTCTCTTAGATGGTTTTGAGCACGGCGTTAGCTGCATATAACATTATTTAATCATCTGTACCATACTATACACAATACTGCGCAAGAAAAAGGAGGGCGGGGGTCTGGAGAACTTAGGCGTGTCCAAGCACGGCATCACGGACAGGGGACGGATACATCAAGCTTGGGCTTTTGCTAGATATTGGCGGGTATCAAGGACGATGGGAGGGAATAACATCACTCCTCTATGCACATATTTGTGGAAACGAGAAGGCTCGCCGCGCCGAAACCAGGCAACCGGCACGGAATTACTGCTTTCGAACCCCCCTTTAAGCCTCCTCCAACGCACCTTTCTTAAGCTTTCCACCACCAGATGCAATCAGGTCCAGAAATCCCTTCTTGCTCATCTCGTTGACCTTCTCCTCCCTTCGCATCACACCCACGACACCGTCCTTGCGTGCCTTCTTCTCCGCCTCGACAGCCTTGACCTGTGCTGCCCGCACCGCGTTGAATAGTTTGACCACACCCCTCTGCGCGACCTTGCGCAGCCTCCGCTCACCCTCGAGCATCTCCGCCGTGGATGTGCCTTCAGACTCGCCCGCCACCAGAACGTCGCGCACACGTCCCTTCTCCTGCGCCTCCTTCTTCTGGGCTCGCATCTGCTTTCTAGCCTTGGCCTCGAGTGCTGTGTCGACGGCGGCCTTGGATGACTGGTGGGCCTCGGCACTACGGGCGAGTACGGGATCTGCGCGTCTTGAGCTCGATAGTTTGGTCGACAAAATCTTGGAGACGGAGGTCGCGAAGGCGGAGGGATCATCGCGTCTGCTCTTCTTGCGCGGAACGCCGTCTGAATCTTCGCCGCTCTCTTCTGAACCAGACTCGGACTCGTCGGTCTCAAGGGGTGCATCTCTGCTATTCTTCGTCTTTGTCGTCTTAGAAGGCTTTGCCGCCTTCTTCTTGGGGGCCGGGCGCTCCTCTCCAGAGCTCATTGAGTCATTGTCGTCTGTGTGGGGTCCGTCGTCGACGGTCGCGTTCATGATGTCGTCATCGGAGTCGAGAAGATTGACCGCGTCGAAGGTCTCCTCGGCGTCGGAACCCGCCTTAGGTTGTTTCTTGTCTTGTCGCTTTTGCTTCTTGGAGGGGGGGGCTAGACGGCCATCATTTGTTCTCTTCTTTGTCGAGGATCCGGCCATGACTGCTTTTATCATTTGCGGTACTTGACGTTGGGATTGGGGTGTTAGGTCGAAGTTTTGCTTAGGAACGATGGGAAAAAGTTCCCCGTTGTCCTACCAAAAGTCAAAATTTTGGGCGCTCGGAGTGGGGCGCTCTGTCTTATCAACGGTGAGCATACCGAGATAAGAGACTTTTATCACAGCATTACCGAGGATCCACCGGACGCTTGACCGAAATTTTCACCGAACGCTGGTCCAGGTCTCTTCCCCCACCGAGACTCTCCAAGGGGCTCAGCTCGAGAACGGAGTCCCGCCAGCGGATCTTTCCGATGGTGATCCGTCGGACCCTTCATACACCAAGAAAGCGGTCCATCGATACCCGGGAAGTATTGCCCGCAGAAATAGAAACATAGTCCGTCCGCTGACTTGCAGAGGTTTTCGTCGGACTTTCGGAGGAGTTTTCAAGGCTCAGTCTATACATAACTCCAGCCTAGGATTTCGTCATTACTCGGCGACCATCCCAACAAGTGTCGATTCTTACCATTTCGGGTCCAGTGTCCGGGGGACCGAGGATCCACTAAGGTGAGGTGCCTAGGAAACGCCTGCCCCCACTTTCCGGCCGACGGCTTCTACCTTAAGGTAGATATTTCATTTGCCTGTTTAAGCTTTCGCCTGCGTCGAGCGCCGTCCTGTCTTGTTAATTGAAAGCCAACAAAATCTTCAGACTCGAGTTCGGATTTTTCGATCAGGATTTACAAATATCAAGGCAGACAATCCCAATCGATTATGCGGACTCTACAGCAAGAAAACGAGGGTTCGGGTCAAGGCTTGATGATATCTACACTATAGTCATGCCCTCGTATCGTAATGTAAGCATGGCAACATCGTTGAGGTACCTCATGAAATCGACCCGAGTCATAGCAAGAACCAAAAGGGAAAGGCACTTCTGTAATTACGATAGATGTGTACAGCTTCGACCGAGTTGATGGTGTATCAGATAACTATGAGTCTAAACCTTTTCGACCGTTCGGGCTTAGATCGCAACTGTGATCAGTACAGTACACGGCCATGGTTTCAAGCTACTTGACTCACCGTAGCGTCGCATTGATGGAACATTGAAGTCACTGGAAAGATGGAAATCGAAGAAGTGACGGCTGCACATACCACAACCAGCCCCTACCGAACTGGCACTTGGTTTTGGGCATGCCGGCACCGCCATGGACTCTACCCAGCTGGTTCTCCAAGTGTCAAGTCCCCTTAAGATCAGATTTTGGTTTCTTCTGTTGCAAGCGACAGGTTCGACTGCATTGGCCCTTGGGGTCCTTTCATACCCGCAGCAAAGTTATTGCTCAGCCTGGGCCGAACAGCATCTTTTGCAGATTGTTGACCGGCCGCTGTACCTATAACTCCCGGTTGAAAAGTACCGATTGCGGCTTACCTGGCGCATTGAGCCTGGAGGAGAAAGCGAGGGCGTTGTCCGATGATGACGGAGTGATCACTCGATGGTCGTTGACAAACCCAACATCCCTGGTATCGTTGACTGGCAAACAGCACATGTCGGTCAGCGATGAGACGCATTTGCGTTGTCCCTCGTATTCGCGGATATAGCATCTCTGGGTGATGCTGAAGTTCTTTCGGTGTGGGGGACGTCACACTCACTGCTGATCTGCTGAAAAAGAGCGCACAATTGACTATGGTGCATGAGAAGATGAGACGATCTTTTGGGGCTTGTGACTAGAGTATGAATATACCTCGGCAATGCCGTTAGCGAACGCTATACTTCAAATCTTCGGAGAAGAACAGGGTTGGGATGAATGGAGAGAGACTGCGTCAGTTGCCCCTCTCTCTTGGAATGGAAGTATTCTGAGCAGCGCTGTTAAGTTTGACAACTTAAAGCGGAAATCTGTATCCTATCTGCTCCTGGATGGAAACCTTGATAAGAAGGTGCTTGCCCTCCGTGACCGCACACAGCTATCAACAAATAACATCACATGGCCACCCAACACTGCGGTTCATCCGTCCCGGAAGTCTGCTGATTAGGTAGTTCGTGGCTATCGTCCCGTTGGCAAGAAACACGTCTTGTCCCAGGATTGCCTTCACCCAAGTCCTGAGGCCGAGTTGACAGTAGCTGTAATGCTGTCGCGTTCCACAAGAGTGCCTAAAAACGTGTCAGATTGCCAGAGCGGGCTTCAGCTTTAAAAGCCGCCGACGACAACATTTGGTCTAATCGGACTGTCTGTCTAAATCTGTTCATAATAGAACGCCCTTATGTGGTTTGAGCCTCTGTCACACCTACGGCGCAGGGCAACGGGAGGAAGTCGTCTATTGCGGTAGAAAGAGAGTGGCTGCGGGTAGGGATGTATATGAAGAGCCCAGCGAAGTGGGTGCGGCACTCGGAGGGGCGCGGAGAGTGGCGCCGGAAGCTCCGATGGCTCCGGAGGGGCTCCGGGCTTCGCGACAGCCTTCAAGTTGGTACTGTATCGATGTCGATGTTTGGGACCTAGCCTTGTTAGGAGTTTGTTTATCCGCAGTGCATGAAATGTTTGTTTCAGACTTTGAGTCTAGAATTTTCAGGGCGTTGAAATGAGACAGACAAGGATATGGTAGGATGCTACTTTGTATTTCAGTTTCATATGTGAAAATAGACTTTGCCATCTTGGCCCTGAGCGCTTAATCGTTGTTGATTAGTTTTGGCTTGTGCGCACCTGGACTCGTAACCGTACCTGATTTCGAGGTGCTTCCGAAGAGGGGTCTGTCTTGAGAGAGCTAAAATCATCTAAAATCATCTCGTCCGACTTCATCCTGTAACAATTAAGTGATGATTTCGTGAGAATATTAAAGAGGCAACTAATTGCGAGCTTCGGGTTTGTCGGAATCTAATCCTCCAACAAACTTCTAAAAGGGCACGACCTCAGGGCTTAGATATCTTAAGAGGTGATGAGACCGCTTACTCAACAGCCATCACCACGGTTACGAATGCCAACCGGACACTTAGGGTACCACTACGGACATCAATAACCTCAACATGACTGAAACTCACCAACGTACTATTGCCCAAGACGCCAATAGTACCAAAACAAACGTCTCCAACGTCTACAGCAAAGTCGATCACTCCTCGAAGATTAAAGGGCGATTGGAAGCAAAACCACTCGTCTCTTCATGGCTTCCCACTGTTCAAGACACTCTTTCCTCGGTCTTGCGCTGGGCGGGCTCCTACCCAGTTAACTTGCAGGACTACTATCTCAACTTTGCGCGTGAGGCCGTGGTCCCCCTCCTCAAGCCGCCTACCGCGGCTGACTGGCCGTACTACATTGCGACGCACAATCATGGGCCATACGACCTGAGTGTCGCATTTGCGCCTAAAAAAAAGGCCAAAGTTCGCTTTGCAGTGCAACTGCTTTTGGATAGCCCTGCGGCCGATGACCCCCTGGGACAGAAGGGCATGCGCGACAAACTTGAGGGTCTAGCGTCTGCATGCCATGCGGACCGCAAGCGGTTGGATGCCTTTCTCGATTCAACTTTCCTCACCGAAGAGGAGCAGGCTAGCTTGGTCGAGAAGAATGCCAGTCGCAATGGGGCGGCTGGTCCACTGCCTCAGCAAGTCTGCTTAGTTGCGTTTGATCTCGAACCCAATGATAACGGGAGCCCGGCTATCCATATGAAGACGTATTTATTTCCGCAACTCAAGGCTCTCGCAACAGGCCGGGACCTGATAGATGTCGCAGAGTCCGTTCTCATACGACTTGCTGATGGTGAGAAGGAATTGCTCGCTGCCTGGAAAATGCTCAGGATGTTTCTTACCTCTGATGGCGACGATAACCTCATACATTTCTTCGCAATCGACTGCCTAGCACCCCATCAAAAGCCTCGCTTCAAGGTCTACACTCACACACACCTCAATTCTCTCGCCTCAGCTCGTCACGCCTTCACCCTAGGTGGCCGCCTCCCCGCACCCAAATTTCTTCCAACCGTCTGGCCCCTACTTATGGATATGGAAGACGTTCCCGTAGCTGATAGGGAGGGTTTGCGCAAGCCGCTCAGAGAGCCGGATAGTAAGTTCTGTGGGCTTAATTTCACCTTTGAGCTGGTGCAGGGGGATGCCGTCCCCCAGGTTAAGCTGTACGTGCCTGTGTGGCAATACGCGCGCGATGAGCCCGGAATCGTGAAGCGCTACCAGCGCTTATTGCAGACGCAGGGATTGGGAGAGTACGACATTGACGGTGCTGTACGAAGCGCACTGTGAGTACTATCCCGGCTGCGGAAACTCTTTCCGGGTCTTGAAAGCCCGTTAATTATGACTAATCGATCTATAACAGCGGCGACGAGAGAGATGCGGGCCTGCATAACATGGCTTCAATCGTATCTGCTGGAGACGGGGAAAGTGTAGCATTTACCGCCTATCTTGGGCCAAAGTTTTGGGAGTAAGCTTTGGTAGTCGATTTCCAAGGATTTTGATGGACTATCAAATTGACAATCGTGTAGAATTCGTTCGGAGGCAGAGTTCTTGTGTCATAGAAGTGAGTGGTATATAGCCAAATGTTTATTATATGAAGATTGTGTTTTGATATCTCTGTGCGTGCAAATGCATGGGTTACTAGGGACAGCCCTAGCCCCGAAGATTGTTAAAGGTCCTATCTAATTTTCCCAAGATAATCTGTTTTCTCACAGAAGGCTCTTACTTTGTTTGAGCCTTCAAGTAGATCTCGAACCAACATACATCTCTGATCTTATCCGTCCCGTGCGTTCTTTATCCAAGGTCCAGTGACTTCTGTACCGTTTTCATTAAAGGTATTTACAGCTTAAAGACACAATAAGCCTAGCTCTTCGTGCCTCACTCGCCCTGCCCACCACATAAGCAACCTCACATGAAGCTGATAGGTGCGACTGCTCTCGGGCCAAACACTAATTGTCTCTGTTAGAATGATCTTGTAGGCAAAGACTCTGTCACCTTGTATAGCCTCTCATAGAGGGTTTACCTCACTACTACTATTACCTGACAGCCGGCAATGATCAGGACCTAGCAGAAATGCCAAAAGGAAAGTCATGTCGAGTCTATGGAAGGTACAGGATACAGAACAATAACCCATGCCACCAGAAAATCTAACTCTTCATTCCATTCTTGATAATGTCATGGAAGGCTTTCCGGCTTCCGGAACGTCTTCTTCAACTCCACGAGAAGCCGTCTCATATTAGCAGATCCTCAAGTGTCGTCTCCCGCTACCTCAGCAAAGTAGTCCCAGTCGCTGTCTGGGGGCAGGACGATATTCATGGCGTTGGCAGTTGCAGGGCCTCCAACGGTGGCCCCTCTTGGGTAGTAAATGCCGAGCGTGGCTCGTCGGCAACCTAATTCAAGTGCATGTGCAAGTCCAAGGTGTGCTTAGGGAGTGGCGTCTTGATGGGGATTTAATCCTTACCACAGCGTACCATTGCCGAGTCTGTAAGTGAAGTAGCGATCGTGACGGGCCAGGGTCAGGTTCTGGTAACGGGAAATTAAGAACTGCCAGGACATTTCGGGATGTTCTGCGTTGACATCCGCCCTATCGCGATTAGTCAAACACAATCGATGCTGTAGGCAAGAAATGGAGTAATGGTACGCACGTGCGTGGAGACTGTTGTAGAGGGTCGTTTCATTTGTTTCCGCCGGCTTCAATCAGAAAGACAGAAATTAGAATGACCCTCGCAAGCCAGGTTTGCCCCGAACTTAAGAAATACGAGTAAATAATGCTTGCATATACAGTAACAAGAGAGCTTACGCCAAAGTTCCCCACCAGGACCCGAGCCTATAACGACCTAATTATACGTAGTCTTACTCGTTCTAAGAGTTGTAGCTAAAGGAATAACAAAAGGTGCAAAGAATAACAGAATAGACTTTAGTACATAATACTAGACCCTATATAAGCCTGCGAGAGAGCTTCCTATATCTTAGAGCTACTTTAGATATATATAATAGTGTTACGACCCGTTAGACAAGGATAACAGGCAACCGACCCACCCGGGCGACAGATAGCTAGGATAGAATATTTATACTATAGGATCACGGGAATATCAGGGACTCCCACGGAACGGAAGAACTATAGTATACGTTATATAATAATAAGATAAGGTGCGATTACTGGAGTATAGTAGGAAGCGCTTAGTAATTAGTTAGCTATACTAACTAATTACAATCACTAATATATATAGGTAATTACCTAATAGTAAAATAGAGAAGGATTATATAGGACTTATATATAGTATAGACTTAGGTCTCCTAAGGATAAACTTCTATAGCTCTTTAGTAATTAACTTTATAATTACTCTAATAAGTACTCTTAGCATTATCTTATATTATAACCCCCTTATAAGAATTATAACTAATTACTATACTCCTTAAACCCTAAGATTGTTTTAGTAATATAGTTAGTAAGATTATACTATTAATTTAGTATTATCTCTTAGCTTCTATTAGTAGAACCCTATTATTAAATAGCTAACTATAATACTTTAATTAATTCTATTTAGTAAGTTAACCTTTAATACTACTAAATAGTATAAAATAGGAATTATATTAACTCCTAATAATAACGCGCAGCAAGCTAATAATACTAGGAATATATGACCTATAGCCCTAAGACCTATAAATAACTAATAGGCCTAGATAGCCCCTATAATCGCCTAAGAAATAATAAGCCTTTAATAGATATATAATATAATTCTCTAGCTTTAGTAGGAAAATGCGTAACTCGCTACTTAGCTTATGCCCCCTAGACCTAAGGCTAAATACCTAGAGCCCGCTACCTACTTAGGAGAGCTAGGAACCCTTTAGGGATTTCTCACCTATACCTAAGCTTATTTTTATTACTATACTGCCTTATTTTAAGATAAGACCTCAAATATTTCCTAAGCTGCCTCTTTCCTTAAAGGAGATACTATAGCTTAATTTAAACTATTAATAAGAGGCTAGCTAGGTAGGCTATATAATAGATAAGATAAAGAAACTTAGAAAGTATTTAGGAAGTATAATAAGTTTGAGAAGAAACTTTAGAAAGCCTTTAGGAGCCTAGATAAAGAATAAATTACTAAGCGCAAACTTACTAATCTCACGCAGAAGGAATTAGCTAATAAGTATGCCGCTAAGTTCCAATTGATTTCATCTAAGCTAGATTAGAGAGAAGAAGCCCTAATAGCTAAGTTCTACTAAGGCCTAAAGAAAGAAATTAAGAATAAGCTTATACAACTTAACTATCCTAAAGAACTGTATTAGTATAAAAATATTATAATTAAAATTAATAACTACCTCTATAAGTAACGCCTTAAATATAAAGAATAGTCTACTTGAAATAATAAAGTAGAATAGAATAATAATAAAAGAAAAGGTAACTAGTATTAATTTAGTAATAACTATTATACTAAATAAATAACTAATTATAGGTATAACTCTAGAGCGCCTTAGTATACTACTACTTATAGATATTATAGTAAACCTATAGACCTTAGCGTAGCCTATAAAGATAATAAGTAAAGTAATAACTAGGAAAAGGATAAGTAATATTATAATTATAATAAGATAGGATATCTAGTTTATAAGTGCTAATTCCCTAAGAAGAAATACTTTTAACTAGTACCTAAGAAATAATAATTAAGTCTCACTATTAAAACTATACCATATGAGTAACTTTATTAGAATACCTACTATAATAATAAGTATAGAACCCACTTAAACTATAAGAAATATGTAAAATAGTACCTAAAAGACTCTTATAGATTAGAATATAATACTACTAGTATCCCCCTAGTACCTATACGCACTATAGTAGTAAGATATTAAACCTACTTAAACGCAGAAAGAAAAGCTAATAAGTATCTTAATAAAATGATATATATACCCTTAGGCGTAGATATTAAAATTGATAATAAAGTCTATATTACCTAATTATAATAAGAACTTTAAGTATATAAGCTATAAGTAAGAATATAACTAGATGAAATAATATAGTAATAAATAATAAGATACTAGAAATAATCCTAAGCGAATCTAGTAGATTAATAATAAAACTAAGGAATAAGTAGGAAAAGAGCCTGCATAGAACTATAAAACCTAGCCTTCTTAAGAATAATAAAATAAGCTCTATTACGCTAGAAGAGCTAAATAGAGTAGACCTTCTGCTATAATAACTAATAAATAATAACTAGAGTTAGAAATAGAAAAGTAAATTAAATAAACCTTATTTAAAACTAATAATACCTTATCCAAAGAAACTAGATTAAAACTAAATAACTACTTAAAATATCTCTATAAAAAGATTAACCCTTATTACAATACCTAGGAGATTGCCTTTTATAGGATATCTAGATATAAAAAAGAAACCTCTTATTTATAACATAGGTTAAAGGAGATTATGCCTATCTCAACCCTATACATAATTAATACTATTAAGTATTTTAGGTTTAATGCCTTATAGACAACTATAATAAATACTGAGCTAATATATATAAGTACGACTTCTACCCCCAAAGATATAATAACATACCTATTATATAATACTACCTAGAATACTAACTCCCTATACAGAACTTAGTCTAGATAATTAATAATAATATAGCACTATTTAAACTATATTACTACTACTCTATAAGATATCTTAATAACCTCTATATAGAATAGAACTAATATATAAATAATGAATACTAAATCTACTTAGAGAAAAAAGCTAAGATATAGCAAAAATAACTTCAGAGTTAATAATTTAAAAACTAGACTTACCTAATAATAAGAAATAATAGTAGGTAAAAGCAATAAGGTTCTTATATAGCATAATAGCGCTAAGGACTCAATAATATAAGAATATATAAGTCTACATATAACTTAATAGAAGATAAACTACTATAATAATTAATAGCGGAGCCTATGGAAATTTTATTTTACCTAGAATATTAAGTTAATAATAAATAACCTAGAAGAATAAAGTAGCTAAAAACTACTATAACCTTAATACTATTCAAGGAGAATAAGTCTAGTACAGCAGAGAACTCATTAATATAGAGACCGCGCAACTCTCTTTGCAGATTTATAGCTAAAATAAGTAAGTGAACTTTAATATTATAGAGATAGGAGATAAATACAATATTATCTTTAGAAAACTATAGTTATATAATAATAATCCACAGTTAAATTAGAGAATTAGCTAATTCGATTAGGATTAGAACATAGTTACTAAGCAGTAGCTAAAAGAGAGCGCTTTAAATAAACCTCATAAAATACCTAAAGCAAAAGGATTCCTTACCTACCTATAAATTAGGACTATAAACGCTAGGACGTTATTAGTAATAAATATTAATAAGGAAGATTAAGTACTATCTATTCTAGCAGAATACTAGTAGTATAATAAGCTCTTTACTAAAGAACTTAATACTAGATTACTAGAGTATAATAGCTATAATTACGAAATTAAGCTGAAACCTAGAAAAGAACTGATATTTAAAACAATCTATGGACTTAATTAAGAAGAAATAGAAGCACTTAACGCTTACCTAGAAGAGTATCTCCAGAAAGAATTCATTTAACCCTTAATATCCCCAGTAAGGTATCTAGTACTTTTTATACCTAAGAGAAATAGAAAGAAATAACTATATATTAATTATTAGAAACTTAATAATATTACTATTAAGAAATATTACCTATTACTACTTATCTCTAAGCTATATAACCTCCTACATAGTGCAAACTAGTTTATAGCTCTTAATCTTAAGGGAGCTAATAACTTTATTTATATTAAGGAAGGTAAAGAATAGGAAATAGCTTTTAGAATATAATATAAACACTTTGAGACGCTTATAATCCCCTTTAGACTTATAAATGCTCCTATAATATTCTAAACTATAATTAATAAAATACTTTAATAATACCTTAATGAGTTTGTTATAGTATACCTTAATAATATTTTCATCTTCTCTGAAACGTTAGAAGAGCATAAGAAGCATATATATAAAGTACTTTAAAAACTATAAGAAGTAAGACTCTTAGTTAAGCTAGCTAAACGCAAATTCTACTAATAAGAAGTTAAATTCCTCAGATTTATGATTACCCTAGGAATTATTCAGATATCTAAAAGTAAACTTAAGGTAGTCTATAACTAGCGTATACCTACCTATATTAAGGATATATAATTATTCCTCAGATTTATTGATTTCTACTAAAGATTCATTAGAAACTATACTAAAATAAGCTAATAACTCTAAGGCTTAACCTAGAAAGATAAGATATTATAATAGACTGAGAAACACTAAGATAACTTTAAGAAACTGAAGCAATACATAGAAGAAGATATTATTCTATCTATATCCAACCCTAACAAACTATTTAATTTAGAAACTAATAGCTTAGATTTCACTATAGATATACAACTTAAATAATAAGATAACAAAAATTAACTATAACTAGTTACCTTTATATTAAAAATATTTAGTAGACCTGAACTTAAGTACTAGATATATAATAAGGAACTTATAGTAGTTATTAAAGTATTTAGAGAATGGAGGCCATAACTATTAGAAATAAAATACCTAGTAAAGGTATACATAGATCATAAGAACCTTTCTTATTTTATAACCTCAAAAGCACTTAATAAATAATTAAACCAGATAGTTAGAATTCTTATCTGAATTTAACTTCAAAATTAACTACAAAAAGGGAATACAAATAGTAGAGCTAATACTCTTAGCTACTAACTAGACCACAGCGTCCTAGTACTAGAAGAAACTTAAGTAATCTTGAAATAAGATAAGAATGGAAACCTTGTGCTAGTAATGAGACTCTTAATAATAGTTAGGAAGGTTAGTACTAGCCTAACTAGATGAATAACCCCTAAAGCTATTAGGGAGATATACTTAGCACTAGCATATAGATACTAAGGCGTTACTAAAATATAGAAACATATCTAATAATACTATAATAAAACTACTATATAATAGGAAGTAATAAATACTATTAAAGACTATGAAATTTATATTAAGAGTAAGCCTAGTTAATATTAGCTCTATAGAAAGATCTAACTACTACTAGTACTACAAGTAGCGTAGCAATTTACATCTCTAGACTTTATTACTTAACTACTAAAATTAAAAGAACTAATAACTAATACTAAGTATAATAGTATTTTAGTTATTATAAACTAACTTATAAAATATATCTACCTTATTCTATATATAGAATAAAGTACTATAGAAAACCTTAGTTACATATTTCTAAGAACTTTTATTAGCTAATATAGTATACTAATAGAAATTATATTAGATAGAGATAAACTATTTACTTTAAATTTTTAGAGATCCCTAATCTTATAGCTTAGATCTAATTATAAACTCTTCACTGCTTTTTATCTATAAACTAATAGATAAACTAAATAAATCAACTTAATCCTTAAGATCTACTTATACTATTATATTAATTATGAGTAAGATAATTAGGTATTACTACTACTAATAGTTTAATTTACCTATAATAGTATAGTAGGAGAAAGTATAAAAGAATTACTATTCTACTTTAAGTATAGATTTAACTCCACTATATATAGAGAACTATACTAAGGCCTAGTAGCACTTAAAGCTATAGTAGATATTAAGAGAATTCAAGAAATTTAGCAGGAACTTTCCAAAGACCTCGAATTTATGCGCGAACGTATGCGCAAATACACTAATAAGAAAGGAGTTAAGGGACTAACTCTAAAGGAGGGAGATAGTATTTACCTCACCTAATAAAACAATAAAACTAATTAACTAAGCAATAAATTAGACTATAAAAAACTTGGACTATTTTAAATTAATAAAACACTATTAGATATTAGCTATAAACTCTCACTACTAAATACTATAAAGTACTATCTAATATTTTATATCTTACTTCTCAAACTAGTACTATAAAGATTCTAAATAAATAACCTTAATATTATGGAATTAAATGAACTAGAATATGAACTTAAATGAATTATTAATTATATTAAAGATACGAATAAGACCTAATACTTTCTTAAGTAGAAAGAGTATAAATATAAGAGTAATATATAGGAACTAACTATAAATCTTAAGTATATATAAGAATAACTCCGCGCATATTAGGAATAATAAATAATAAGTAAACTATAAGTAATACCTATACCTAAGAAGATATATAAAAATAAAGCTTAACTTATTTAAGTCTAACTAATAGTTAGACTACTATAATAAAACTAACTATAAGACTCTAATCTATTTATATAACTAGGGATACTGCGAAGGGCTGGACCTGAGTCTATGCGATAAGAAGTAGCGTAATACTACTTATTTGAAGCTAAGGAGGAAAAGGAAGAGGTTTCTACTTTAGTAAGGTTATACTAGGTTTATAGGTAGCTACTAGGTAGGCCCCAAGCGGTGAATCTAGGCAGAAGCCCAGATAGTTCTAACTAGGCGTAGCCTATAATATTATTCCCTCCCCCAGCTAAGTAGCCCTCCGGGCGTAGGCTAGGTTGCCGTTATTAGCTATAATTAGCCTATACCTTTCTATATATCTACTAGCTGCCTTAGTTTCCTTAATAGCCTCCACTAGCTCCTAGGTAGGCTCTATATACCCTTCCCACTTAACTAGTACCTTGCGCTACTGCCCTCTCCCTATAGCCTTCTATTATACTGCGTAGATTTCCTCCACGCGCTATTTGAATTCGCTATTATCTGCAATAATTAGTAGTAGCTACAAATCTACCCTTAGCTAGGCAGGCAGGAGGTTCTCTAGTGCCCTCTAGAGAAAGTTAATATAGAACCTTAGGTAGATATTCCCCAGGACGTCTAGTTCTATAATATAGGAGCTTAGTATGCCTATAACTATATACTTATAGTATAGCTATAAGAGTTTCTTATTAGGCCTAGGGCTCTTATAGTTTGCTATTAATAACTAGACCTTATTGCTTACCTAGTACCTCTCTACAGGGGACCTACACCTATTTGCGTTTTCCTCGCTCTATTGCTAGGCTGCTGCTATATTAGCCTAAATAAAACCTACTTTATCCCTAACCCTACTTATTAGGAGGGTAGCTACTATTTACTTTGTGGTAGGTATATTAGGTTCCTCTTCTATAACTAGTATGGGGTTAGTGTGGTATCTATATTCTATAAAGAATAGGGAGAGTCTAGTTATACTACTAACTCTATTCCTCAGGGCTAGTTAGGCAGTAGGGAGTAATCTTCCCTAGTTATCCTAAGCCTATATTATAAACGCCCGCAAGATAGTCTAAATCTCCTAATCTATCTTTCTATTCCTCTATTAGTCTATAGGTAGTATACTATACTTAGTAGCTAGGTTATTCCTATAAGGCGGCAGAACTTAGCTTAGAAGCAGCTTACTTAGTTAGTCCCCTAGTTACTAATAATACTGCGCGGGAACCTATAGAAGCGGAAGTAGTAGGTTAAGAAATATTTAGTATAAGCCTCTACTCCTATAGTCTCTATCTCTTTAAGTACTATAGACTTACTAAGCTAGTCTAATATTACCTATAGGTAGTAGCTACTAGTATTTTTTATAGGTAGTAGGTCTATAATAAAGTCTATAGAGAGGTTAGAGTATAGCTAGTTAGACACTAGTAGGGGCTTAAGGAACCCTTTTTTTACTTACCTCTAGATATATATTCCTCTATATATATTATAGTTCTATATAAACCTTTATATAGTTTGGAACTAACCTAGCTAGTAGAACTTTTAGCTTACTATTTTAAGTATATTCTTATATCCTAAGTAGGTAGTTATACTTAAGTTATAGCTCTACTAGATAATCTTAGTGCAGAGTGCTCCTAAGGGGTTATTATTACTCTCCCTACTAGGTACCTATAGCCTCCCCCAGAAGGTTAGCCTTCTAAAGTTTTTAATATTATATTTACTAAGCTAAACCTCTACTCTAATATCTAATAGGAAGCTATATAGCTATTAGGTAATATAAGGAATAATAGTTGGATCCACCTTGCACGGCCGCATCGTCGGCGAAACGCCGGCGAATTAGCGGCTAGCAAACATATAAACGGGAAAATCATATTATGTATGAGAGCGTAGACCTTAAGTAATAGTCTAATATAGTAATGGATACCTACGTTCTAATATTTTAACTTTTCTTAGTTAAGGCCTATAGCTGTACTCTTATAATTCTATTACTTCTACCTCAATTTGAGTAACTAGCGCCAGTTAGGATATTAGGAACAAATTAGTAATAGCTTGCTAACTAATTAGCAGCTAAGTTTAGCCCTAACGAACTGCAAACCGCACACACCGATTTCAACTAATAGGGACTAGGCTAATATAACCCTAATTATTCGCTAAGTCCTAAGATATAGGAGAGTTAGTATAATAATCGCGCTAATAGGATAGATAACCCTAATAATATTATTATTAGGGAAATAGGGGATAGCGGTTATATTAGGTTCTAGCTAATACTAGATCGGGTAGGCTGACTACTACTTAGCGAATAGATAATAAGCATTAGCTAATAGGGCACCCCGCTAGAGTCTATGCCTGAGGGTATTATTCCTGGGATTTTTAGCTAGGTAATAGTACTATTATAGAAGTAGTAGGAGAGCTACTTGGAATAGATGCGTCTATAGTAGTAGCGATATGAGGAGCAGACTGTAATACTACTATAAGAGCTTGCTAAGTATCTAATAAAGAAGTACTTCTAGAAGGAGTATAAGAAGCTGCCTTTATATAACTCTTATACTTTAGGTAAAGATACTACAATAGATTAGGTTAGTGACTAGATTTAGGCTATTGAGGAGGGAAACTAATTGCGCCCTAATAGTATACTAGAGTAGTAGGTTTAATAGGCCCTTATAAAGATAAGCCTTTTGCTATAGACTAAGTGGTGAAACTATAGGGGCGGGTTGGAAGGAGACCTAACCTAGGCTGATTACTTAGCGTTTACTTACTATAAGTATATTAACTCTAAGCTTTAGGAGCGGAGGTACTATAAGAAGCTTAATATTATATATTAGAAAGAGATATAGTCCCTAATAGAGTTCTTTACTAAATAGTTAGTAATATACTATAACCTAGGTATAGTAGGTATTAAAGATAGTAAGGCTAAAGCCTATATATTATACTTTTAATTACTACTATTTATGTATAGGGAGCTAGAATATTAGAAGGTTAAGGTATTAAGACTAAGGGATATAGCTGCTAAAGCGGAGCGCCTATGGGATATATATTACTAATGGGGCGCTAAGTCTTTGTAGAGCGAGAGTAGGAAGAGATAGGCAAATAAAGAGCCTGCTGTAAGGCCTGCACCTACGGTGAGGACGGGATACATAGGTTAGTAGGGCTAGAGGCGTGGAATATTGCTAGGATCGCGTAGTCTAATGCTTTGCTAATCTTTTAGTAATATACCTCAGGGGCTTAGTTATAGTTCTAGTGCGCCTAGGGGCCTAGTAGACGACTCTATAGTATGTTTTAGCTATAATAAGAGGGGATATAAGTAGAGAGACTATCCTGAGGCAAAAGTAAGGCGTGAAGTAAATATAATGCTAGTAGGATACTAACTGCCTGCTAATAAGGTGAGGATTAGTATAATCTAAACTATAGCGAAGGTTAAGGAACTTAACTTATTGGAAAATAAGTAGGCTGGGGGCTTACTCTAGTAACCCCCGCGCTGGATTCCAGACTAGAAGTTCTTCTAATAGGAGATACTATAAAGGGATGGGCGCTTATCCTCTAAAAACTTGCTAAATAGGAAGTTGTTGTAGATATAGACTCCTATTCCTAGGTTAATATTATTAGTAGTTGATTAGTATAATCTCTCTAGCTAAAACCTGTGGAGGCTATAGCCCCTACTTTAGAAGGGTTTAATAGATTATTTGTAGTAATATCTCTAAAGACATATTGGCTAACCTTTTTTCTAATAGACTTAAGGGGGAGGCTGAGGAAGATTAGGCAACTATTTGCTGAGGCTTGCTGACTAGAGGGAGCTAGAGATCTCCTCCTATTATAATAGTCTATAGGCTAAGAAGGTATTATAATTAATACCTAGATAAATATGTGGGAATATAAGCGGATTAGTATTATAGAGCTATTAGTATTTATATAAGAGGTTATTAAAAACGGCTAGAGGGCTTATGTGTTGTATATCTTAGGGAATATATCTCCCTATGAGCTGGCTATGGAGGCCCTGGGTGAGGAGGACTCCCTAGATGCAGATAGAGTACTGCTACTTAAATTAGAAAGTAAATATATAACGTTTAATAAGTAGGCAGCAAAAGAGTTTCTGTTTCTGGAGGGCGCGGAGCACTCTATTAATTCGGTTGAGGGGAAGAAACCACTATATAGTCCGCTCTACTTGCTAAATAAGAGGTAACTTAAAGAGCTTTGCTAATACCTCGCTAATAATCAGGTAGTAGGGAGGATCTAGGCTTTAATAAGTAAAGTGGGAGCTCTAATACTATTTGTTCTAAAGAAGGATGGGACTCTACGCCTTTGTGTAGACTATAGGGGCCTTAATAGGATTATAATTAAGAACTAATATCTCTTGCTGCTTATTAGTAAGCTATTAGATAGGCTTTGGGGAGTGAAGTAGATCTTAAAGATTAATATTAGGGATGCCTATTACTATATCTATATTAAGCTATTTAACTAGTAGAAAATAGCCTTTAGGATGTAATATAGCTACTTTAAGTATATATTTATGCTATTTGGACTTATGAATGCGCTAGCTACCTTCTAGGTGTATATTTACTAAGCGCTTGCTAAGTTGCTAGATACCTGCTATATGATATATATAGATAATATTATAGTCTATTTATTATTAAGGGAATAGTATATAGAAGACCTTCGCTAGGTGCTCTATAGGCTTTGCTAATAGGGACTCTATATTAAGCTAAGTAAATACAGTTTCTACTAGTAGTGGGTGGAGTTCTTAGGGTATATTATTATACTGGAGGGTGTGTCTATAGAAGAGTCTTATGTCTGAGCTGTTGCTAAGTAGAAACTGCTAAAGATATATAGGGAGATCTAGGTCTTCCTGGGGTTTTATAACTTCTACTATAGGTTTATTGTAGGCTATTTGGGTATAGTGGCCCTAATAACCTCCCTACTAAAGGGCAGTGAGAATAGTAAGAAGATTAGTAAATTCATTTAGCTAGAAGAGGCGTAAAAGGCGTTTAAGTAGCTATAAGCTGCCTTCTGCTCTATAACTATTCTCTAATATTAGGATCCTATCTGAGAGACAAGGGTTGAGATAGACGCCTCTACTAAGGCTATTTCTAGTATTCTATTATAGTATATTAATAACTAGTAGTAACTAGTTGCTTACTACATATAGAAACTTAGTAATACTAAGTAGAGATAGGGCGCGGGATAATAGGAACTCCTTACTATTATAGAAAGCTTTAATTATTAGGCTTATTACCTATAGGGTATATTAAAGAAGTTTATAGTTCTGATAGATTATTAGGCACTTAAGGGTATTATTAGCGCTTTAGCGTGGGACCTTTAGGGAAGGCTCGCTAGATAGATATATAAGCTCTTAGTATTTAATTTTGACCTAGAGCATAGGTCTGGGGTAACTAACCTAGTAGATAGTCTATTCAGGAGGCTAGATTATATAGAGGGGGAAGTGAAATATAATAATATCCTCCTAATATTAGCAAAGAAGCTAGGACTTATTACAGACCTCCTAGTAGACCTTTAAGAAAGTATTTCAGGACTAGAAGGCTATACTATAACCTCTAAGGCATTTATTAACGCTATAAGGGCTACTATATATAGCTTTATCTAGAGAGATAGCTCCTAGAGCGGAGACGCCTCAGTCTCTAGTTAGCGCTACGCTCTATAGCATGCTGATGATACTATAACTATTGCAGCTATAATAACCTGATGCTAAAGCGTGAGGGCTATTATAAAGAATACTTAGCAAGGGGTTGCTAACTAAGAGGACTTATCTAGAGCTAGGGTTATTATAGTATAATAGTATATCCTATATAATATTATAAGGGAGCTTATAATAAGCGAAATAGTATAGGGCTAATAACCCTCTAAGTGGATAGAAGATCTTATTTACAGACTATAGGCTAATAACTTATATTACTAGATATAAATAGAGAGAGTTTAATAGCTAGCTGGTAATTATAGGGGTTATATAATTAGTAACTGTGGAACCTTATTTTATAAGGGGAGGTTAGAAATACTATAAGAGGAATTACTTAGACTTGAGATCCTTTGCTAATACTATAATAATAGTAGGGCGGGCTATATAAGTGCCTAAAAGACTACTAACCTAATCTTAAGGAAGTTCTATTAGCTAAATTTAGCTATAGATATTTATAGCTATATTATAAGCTACTAGAT